>BMAW01077001.1:238050-277701 GCA_019974015.1 Nephila pilipes | reverse complement strand
GAAATTGGCCATATATATATATATATATAAAACGCCTATTGTCATATATATATATATATATATATATATGACAATAGGCGTTTTATATATATATATATATATGGCCAATTTCTTTTTAAAATTAGCGAAAGGAACTTAATTGTATCTGATATCAATGAATTTAAACATTATTGCAAAAACTTTCATTAATATAAAGATCGACTACAGTAATAATACTGTAGATATGAGATATGTTATAATAAATGTCAGTACGGAAATCTGTTATATTCTCCATCCATGAATATTCTTCATTTCTCTATACTTATGCAAATAAATGTCTGTCACTAACAGACGTATTTTTCGAATCTTTCAAAGCGTTTTCTTCAGAATATATGCTCTCTTCTCTGTTTTAATACCAGTAATATGCCATATTTATTTGCGCTACTCAGATTCATAGTTCAAGATTTGAACTTTCTTGACAAATCAAAATTATAATAATTGCATAGTTTCTTTTGATTTTTTTCATTTTATTGTTAATCAGCAAAATAGGTAACTTATAGGGTATTCAAAAATCTGACGAACTTTCATATTCATTATAAACAGACGCATACAGTTAGAAATAGACTCTTCTACCCAATCACAAACACTAAGAAACTTTCATTCTGAATGATGTTCTCATTCTTATTTTGCATAATAATAAATCTCCATCTGAATCACAAATATGATTAATGTCCTCAATTGTTCAAAACTCATTTCGTTTCGAAAACTTTTCATAGTAATTGAAGGAAGTCTTATTCACAATCATGAAATTTTTTGTCTGCGATTGGACTGTCTTTCATACAGTTCTGTAGTTTTAAGAAATATTACTTCTGGGGGGAGATCCATTTTAACGAGCTGTATTTAGATTATAATGAATCTTATAAATCAAAATATATATAGATAGAATCAATATAGAAACCATAAAACTAAAATTTTAATTTTGGTATTTCATTAACCCATCAAAATAAATATAGCCAGAAACTGGTAGTCTAAACTGTTATAGTATCATTCTGAATAAACTTAGTATGGACATTTCGAAATTTTAATTACATATTTGATTTTACATTTGCTGATTTAAAGATATGATGCTCTGAAAATTAATCTAAATGGTTAGTTTTATAAACTTCATCATCAAATACAATATCTATATCAGTAGATATCAACTACATTGAATAAATTTAAAGCTCTGTAATCAAATATTTTTCTATAACTTTGAGATGAATTTAGTTGCAACTAAAGAAATTTCTGATTACAATGTATATTCGTCACTGTTTGATTAAAATTAGTTTGACTACCAATGAAATATACAAACTAATATTTTACAATTTTTTTTTGAAAATAAAGAAGCGAGAAAAAAACCATTATTTCGCATTGTCTATCTGAATATCTTTTTGAATCAATTTCATTATGCACTTGTAAAAACATTACAAAACGAAAAAATGTTATTTTAAGTATCATTACATATAAATTACATAGTCATTCATTACTTATATAGTAATTCATTACACATAAAATACATAGTCATTCATTACATATTAAAATATCTAAAGAATATATTGGTTTGAAAAATTTGCAAGAGACTCAAAAGTTTAATAAATGTCAATCCTGAGCTTTCAAAATCAGACATTCATTTTTACTTCAATCTCCAACAAAGTCACTATTTACGAAAAAAATTTAACAGAGTAATTTTTGATCATCTGACACAATTTTAGTCTAGACAATGAAGCTTTATACAAGATCGAGTTTTAAGGTTTTTTTTAATATGCACTCTATTGCACAGAAAATGTTTTGAGAAAATTATATAAAGTTGCAGCATTTTGTATGAGGTCTTCAGTTTATTTTTATAAATATTTTCTTTGCTAATTTAACCACAGTAGATTTTCTAAGCTTCAATCAATTTAAAATTTTCTCGTCCCAGAAATAATACAATGACAGGAATTTTTCAAAAACTCTCTTATGTGTTACACTTTCTTAGATTAAACTAATTAATATTGTGTAAAAAGACTTACTATATTATGTAAGTTCTTGCTGCTGAAAGAAATAGTGTCAGAATATGAAGAAAACTATTGATTACATGTTTCAAAGGGTACAATACAGAATTTCACAACAATGCATAAATTTTTAAGGAAATATTAAATAATGAATTTCTAATGCAATTTCAGTGATTATTCTATAAGAACATTACACTCTTATTTATGCATATATATATATATATATATATATATAGGAAAAAAGCATGAATACGAATGATATTTAGAAACAAAATTTGAGTGGAATAATAAATTTGTGAAGGAATTTAACATTAAAACTATTATGTACTTTTTATTACGCATAAAAAAGAGAAATTTGTTTAGTCAGAGATAATCTTTTTCATAGTAATAGTTTAAAGAGTATGAATATTCATGAATAACTACTTATCCCATAAATATAATTTGGAAGATTATATTTTATATTCTCAAAATGCAGTACATTGTATAATTAAATATATTAATAAATCATTTTCTAAGATAAATTTTAATACTCTACTTCATAAATATTTTTTAAAAAAAATTTCCTATTAAGAATCCCACTATTATTAAAGCTCTTAATTATAATAAAAAGGAATCGTATTCTATTACATTTACAGTAAATTAGACTTGAAAATAATATTCAGAAGTGTAATATTTAGAAAAAATATATCAAGGAGAAAAATCACCAAGTTATCGCAGGAAATTTAGATATATTTGATGATAAAAATTAAGAGAAGTAATGTATAAAAGTATTAATTACAGACTTAATATTTCCAATAATGATTTTCATGTTAAGAAACAAATAATTTTACATATTGCCTATCCTATTAATAAATTAATTAATAATTACGATTTTCTTATAGAAGCTTTTGAAGGATATAAAGGTTGGGTTGATTAAAATTTTTAAAAATAGGTCATTAAAAAGAAGATTTAAATAATAATGATGATATTTATATGGAATATATAATTAAAGGTGTCATTAAATTTTTGTAATAAGTCATGATAACCTAATAATTATATTATTATACATTTGCATTAATTAGGGTACAATAATTTAACTAAAAAGCATCCAGATAAAATAATAATTCTTACACTTTTTTAGCAATAGTCAGAACAAATTTCTTGCAGAAATATAGCATTTTATAAGAAAATAATATAAAAACAGTTAAATTACTTCGTGTTTCTAATACCAACATTTCATACTGTTCCTATTAAAAATTTATAGCTATTACTAATGGTTTGAATACTTATGTAACTGTTGCTGATTAAACATTACAAAATATTACAGATAATTTTAATAGTATTGCTATTATTAAAAACAGTGTTATGATGTAGTTAAATGTGTTAATAAACAGAATTTGCTATATATACATATAATTTCAAAGATCACTTTAATTCAATTGACATTGAAATCTTGATTAATGTTCTAAAAAGATTTTGAAAAAGTTTAATATTTATATAAACAGAGTTATTGCGATAAAAAATTTAATTACATTGTTAAGTTAGTTTTAAAAAGAACTATAGAATTTTTAATTACAAATTATATAGACAAAGTAAAAGTATAATACAATGTTAGTCTGCAAGTATTTACTTAGCTGATATTTATCCACATTATTATGAATATATATAAAGTTATTATGCCAGATTTAATATATTTTAAATATGTAGATGATATTATAATCCTTCAAAATAAAAAGAAGAAAGAACAATGTTAAACCCTATTTATCTTGTTATCCAGCGTATTTAAAATTACTACAAACTACTGATAATTAAGATATTAAAGAATCTAACTTCTTAGATATTTATTTAAAAATATATGGAAATAACACACACACAAATATAATACACACACACACACATAAATATATATATATATATATATATATATATATATATCTGTGTGTGTGTGTGTGTGTGTGTAACTGCCTAATTTTCTGCTTTTTCTTCAAAACTTTTGGTTTCTTAAACTTTTCAATTCATAAATCTTTCTTGGTATTTCTAATTTTTCTCTATTTGGTTTAATTTACTTTCTTTTGAATGTATAGTTTTTCTTTTATTTGCTTAAATTGTTTATTGTATCGTTCATTTTCAGTTTGCAATTTTTATTTCTCAATTTTTGTTTTGGTTTATGTCTTTTTTCCTAACGTTCAGTTGTGATTTTGCATTTTCTTATAAATTTAACTTTAAACTGATTTCTTTGTTTATTTGGGATTTTAAAAAAAATATGTCTAATTCAGTTTAATATAAATTCTAAGTTATATATATATATATATATATATATATATATACAGCCATGTATAAGTACAGCCATGCCCCCTAATACTATATTTTAATTCATGTAAATTATGAATATATCCATTCATTAGAACTAACACTTCTATACTGCATCGCTTCATAAAAATATATATTACTGATACTAACACGCACTTCTCTAGATTATCACTTTATAAAAATTGCAATACTATCACCACACAATTCTATATTGCATCACGTTATAAGAAATAACAAACTAATACACTCTTCTGCACTGCATCTCACTATAAAAATAATCTAAACTAACGTACATTTATACACTGCAATACTTTTTTCAACTTACACAGAATCTATTAAAAGTAAATTAATGTTCCCAGAATAAATATTTTTTTTTACCATTCTACAAAAGTATAAATTAATAAACAATGTAATGTTAATCATTTTCATCAAATATCATCTACATCATTCGCAATCATTACACAATATGATATATGCCATTCATTATTTTAGTACAACTTTAACATATGTTGATTCATATGCTTTCATTTTTACTTTTCGTACTACACTTAAGCATTTTTGAAAGTGAATCTATATTTTATGGTTATCCTTTCTCTACTTCATAATTTTCTTTTATTATTTATTCATTTTTATATGTACTTTTCGTTTGATGAAAATTAATCCAATATAATTTAACTAAACTTGAAAGATATATTGAAGTTTATAGAAAAGTTTCGTGTATTAGTATTTGCTAATCTTAGTGAGGAAATATGTATTATGCGATGTAATCAACTCATAAAGTAGAACACACTAATTAATTTTGGAAAAATTTCTTTTTTAAAACACACCATAAAGTAAATTTCATAAAAAATATTTGCGATATTAAGCTAGCAAAAATAAATTATTTGTGTTGTATTAATCGGATTATTTTTAAATACCTTACATCAAATTTTACTGAGGATATAATAATCACAAAGACAAATACTGTAGCTGGAATTTTAAAGGTAATTGAGTGCTCTAAAATGCACCAAATTTTGCATTTTTTAAATTTTTTTTATTAACAAGTAATATAAAAAATTTAAAGTCAATTCCTACTTAGGTCAACAAAGAAAATTTTTATTTTAGTTACTTTTTATTAAATAATTACAATTAATATAGATATGCGTAGATACATATGACAGAATCACAATATTAAGTGGGAAAAGAAAAATTTTCCAGCTACCTACACTCTTTGTCACCGACGGTATTTATTCCTAAATTTGTATTTGGTAAATATCTTATATAAGAGAAATTTTTTTTCTCCCATATAAAACAAAAATTAAATATTTGAAAATCAAATAAAAAAAAGTTTATGCTTTGACGAGATTCGATCTGAAGATTCTACGCCGACGCTCTACCAACTTTGCCATTGCAAGACAAATGAAGTAGTAAAAGCATTGGCTTGTTTCTTAATTCATCCGGTGAATTAAATGGTTGGAATGTAGTTTAGGCCAACCAACCTTGTCGACAGGAATTATTTGGTGGTATTTTGCCAAATGTGGATACCCTGATCCGCTTCGCAGACTTAACGTTCAGCCAAAAAAAAATCGTCAAGTTTGGCAATTTTTGAAATCGCGCCAAGCGGTTGAGCTTGCATTTCCACCAATTAAATTTAATTAAATGAATTAATATTTGAGAAAACTATATTAACATCAAGTGTCATCCACTATAAGTTTAAAAAAATGTATTTGAACTGGAGTGGATGAATAAAAGTATTTTATTAACGCTTGAAAATTTGAACAAGATATATATAGGGAGAGTGTGAGCTAATGGTAGGAATTTAAAAATAGAGGGTACCATACCCGTATAAGTATTATTTATGATAATTTGATGAATAGAACGCAGAAATTTGAATTTTATAACTGTAAGCAAATGCAAACACTTAGTGCACCATGGGCGGAAAGGGGAGTTGGCCTCTCGAATTATTGTGTAAGCAAACGCTGTACACTATGAAAAAAAACATCTTTACTTGCGTTTTATATGTGTTTTCTAAGGATTATGATACATTTTCCTTTAAAACTACTTTATTCACAGTACTAATATTTGCATTTTATATAATGATGTTATTTTCTATAAAGTGAAGGAATACTTTCTTACTGAACATCTCAGAAATTTTACTTATAGCACACGGTTTGTAAATCATTTATACAAATTTTACTCCATAAAGCTTTTAAAATTTTAAATTTTATCAAATTTATATTTCGAATTTATGAACATGTTCACTATGTAGAATGTTATGTTGCCTGCATATGTGTTAAGTTATACGAGTAAATACAGTGGACTATATGCAATATGTACTTAATTCTTAGTACACGATTTACAATTTTCAGTACAACTATTGATTATTGATTGCTCAATATATAATTATATTAATAATAACAATATATAATTATATTATTATTATTAATAGAAATGCGATTTTCTTTTCATAAACTGGTACTCAAGCATATATATATTAAAGTCTTAAGATATAATTTCCATAACTTACTATTTTATTAAAGAAATGAAACTTTTAATAGGAACTTGGCATAAGATAAGCCTATTTTTCCTTGTTGAAGACAACTATGTTGTCTTAAAAATCAATTTAATTTAACAAATTTAATTCAATACATTTTAGCAAAGCAAGTGCTGAACGAAATTTTTTATAAAATTGCATTATTACGAAGCTATCTCTTCTTTCTAAATTAAGATTAATTTAAATAGTTCTTGTGTGAGTAATTGGCTGAAGAAAGAACCCATAATCGTAAATTACAATTATAAGATATTGAACAAAAAGACGAAAAAGAAAGACACTCACTTGGGCGAGAACTTCGAGTTTATTAATTTGAATCTCTAATTTAAGATTTGATGAATAGCATTAGCTTACTTCAGAGGCAGAAGGATTTAATGTGACTCCCGATCAATCACTCGAATGGTAAGTGTAGCGCGTGTTTAGATAATGATAAACGTTTAGTGTGTCTGTGACTGGTGAGAGAGTCAAAATTAGCGAACTCTTCTTTTAAAGAGTTGTTATCGGAAAACAAAAATAAAGAAAGAAAACCCACTGGGGGAGGGAGGAGGTTAAGGTTTTTTTTTTTTTTTTGTCCAAGTTGGTGACTCATTTTCGGTTCAATTAGTAAATAACCCCCAGTAGATTGTCCAAATTTAATCCCATGGAGGCAAACTGATATAACCCCAGGGACAGGCAGAAATTGCTAACCTGTGAGTGATCATCGATCCTTCCACGCATCATCACAAAAAGAAAAAAAAATAGATGCATACATCAGATAAAATAAATAGAGATAAAATGGAATTGTAAACAATATACGTCATTTACAATAACAATAAAATAAGAATTTTCATTCACTGAAAAGTATTGTAATACAATTTGCCTACCAAAACAAAACATGTCTTTAAATTCATTAATTATTTTAATGAAGTTTAAAAACAAATCTGCTTTTGATACAAAATGAGACAAAAAAAAGATTTTGCTCAAAGAAATATTCATTAATATTTTTATAATGCAAAAAAAAAAAAAAAAAAAAAAAAAAAAAATACTCCTCACTGCATCATTGATACATAGCCATCATTTCATTCTGAATTAATAAAATTTAAATATCCTAAAATATTAGTTTTAGTTATGCTTTTGATTAAGGGGTGTCAGGACCTTTAACTTTCGATAAATGTGTCTGAAATGCATTTTGTAAAACTTTTGTATAATGCATAAAAATCACCTTAAATATATGCAATGGTTTTTGTGAGCTTCAAATGATTTCATATGTGTAATTTGATAGTTAAATACAAAAATTTATTTATTTTTATTAAAGTTATTGACTGTATTTTGAAGACTTGAATTTTTTTTTCAATAATTAGGAGTTTCATTTCATGTTAAACGTATAGTTCAAATATTATGTGAATACCACCAAAATAGTCTCAAATTAAGCTTAATTCGAGGTGCTGAACCTATTTTGTTTTCAAAAAACGTATTCAATTGTTTTGAAAAAAAAGGTTAAAATTTAAAAATCATAAATCTTTGAAATTTTCTGAAAATTAATTTTTTCTTTCAAAAACTGTTTTCCATTCAATTACATTTAATTTAGGTTTAGGTTCTAAAAAACAATAATTAGAAGATATGAACAAATTTTTATCCATTTCTAATGGTTAGTATTTCATACGTTTTAAATGAAATTTGAAAAAAGCATGTTTTGAGAAAAATGAATTTAAAGTTAGAAATTTGAACAATTTCATAACCACTTTAACTGCCAACTTAAAAAAACCTCTCATATACTAATTAAATCATTATTTTACAAATACGCATTATAAATATCTATTATTAACTTGGTTTAATTCACTTTGTAGACCACAAATATCATAAACATAGCCTGTTGCAGCTGTTTCGATATTTTTGACGTCTTAAAATATACGCATATTCACAAAATGTAACAGTATTATTGATTTAAATTTAGGCTTAAGCTGCACAAAAAAACTTTTTAAAGGTACATAGCTACCAACACATTTATATATAACACATTCTACTTTATCTAGCTTGTCTAAAATGTAAAAAGAAGAAGAAAAAAAATTCGAGAAAATATTGTAAAGTTATAATTTTGAATAATGTAAAATTTATTTTAGATATGCACGTAAGAAACCCTTTATAATTATAAAAAAAACTTAATATTAACAGTCCATGGCTCTATAAATGACAATTAATATGCAAATCTAAACATATCTACACTTTTGAATCTGTGACTGCACTAGAAACCGATAGGAATATCAAACAATGGTTAGTGTCAAATTATTCAGAACAATCCATAATACATAAAAGTATTATTTTCAAAAAATCGAATTTTATATTTCAAGGCTCATGACATCCATTAAATTATCTAATTGATTACATGCCGGTGATAGTACTAGAGTAAGTAATTGCCTGAATTAAAAGAGAGAGAAGAAAAAGCACGTAATTAAAAATTTGAGCACAAACATTTAAGGAAAAGACGATAATTAACGAAATTCTCTCATCTGTGAGAGTATTAAATTAAATCATAAATTTTAATATTTGATCAATAGCACTACCTTATTTTAGATGTAAAAGGATTCAATGCGGTGTACGGTACCTCACACAAATCTTAAGTATAGTGTTTGGTTCGATAATGGAGAGTAGTAAGTGTGCTGTGTCTGATGAGAGTCAAACTTGGCGAACATTTCTCTTAAAGTAAAATCACGGGGTCACAAGAAAGAGAAAGTGTAGAAACCCATAGGAGGTTTTAAGAGATTTTCTTGTTTCTAAATTGGGGACCCAACTTGGGTTTAATTAGTCAATACCCCATTACAGGTTTTCCAAACTTTATCTTGCAGGGGGGGGGGAATTGATGCATTCCTAGGGACGTGAACCACTGCGAGGTGACCTGGAAGCTCCATGTGTTACTGTTAAATTATTTATACTAGTGAACGTGATATTGTCGGAATAAAAAAAATATATATAGAAATTAAAGCTTTAATTTTATTAATTTTCTTAAAATTATATAATTAAACGAATGAAAAAAGATATCTAATCATGTACGCGATGCATATACATTAATCTTTAAGTATAATTGACACACTTTTTCCTGATTAAGTGTATTATAAACATTAATTGGCTAAATTAAGCAGACATAAAGCGTGTTCAACATGAATTTAAGTGATTCTTCACAATTTTTATTTTTTAATTGATTGTTTATTAACATCACACTGGAAAGCAGCACTAGGATTATTGGTGACGGACCTCATAGTTCTGAACCTAAATCAAGTGGTGAGGATGACACCTCCCTCACAAACCTTCCACACCACACCAAAGGGAAGACCTGAAGTCTCGATTATATTTAATGTGCATTAGCCCCTCTACACGGTAGGTCTTCAGTGGCATCAGGGCTCTAACGAACGATCCCATGGATGCAACAACGGCCACAAGTTCGGGATCATGACCTCTAGGCTTCTGCTGCCACTTGATTCTTCTTATGGTTTCTACTTTCGTCTTAGATATGCTTCAATGAATCAAAAGCATCATTAAATATACACTTAAGAAAATTTGGAACCTATTATGGAAAATGCATCACTTAAATATCAATGACACACCAAACAATTATGTATTTTTAAAACTTGTTAAATTTGTGTTATAAGTTCGATAGTATAGCAATTAAAATATTTATACAAATATGTATATAAGTCTGATAAAAACACAATAGCGAGAATATTTGAAGACTTTTCTTCAAACAGCACATTTCCTTTCTTTTTTTATACGGTGCTTCATTCTTTCTTAGAAGAAACCAGCAAAACTCCCCCATTATATTAGAATTCCATCTCGCTTGTTATCTTTGTTCCATTGCATGAATATTCTAGTGGAATCTTTCTCTTTTCTCGTCACTTACGAACGGGACTAAATCCAAATGGGAAGCCAAGAAGAGTGTTTCGAATGACAACCTATATCCCAATATCTCGTCACTGCTTAGAAGTCCGTATACTAATTGCTTATAATTTTCGACTTTGGACCTGAAAAATTTTGAACCATTGATGTAAATCTCTCAGGTAGATATCTCTAGAGAAAAAGCATTTCCATGAAATTTTCAACTTTCAAAACTTTTCTAAGATACAGGCTAACGAATATTCTCTCTTTTAAGCATCGCTCACATTTGGCGTAATGATTCTTGATACATGCAAAACTTTTTTGTCCATAAATTTCGCAAAATTTGTAAACAAACCCATCTTTATACGTAAAGACCTATATTTTCAGTCAATTATATGTGAGTATTTAAAATTATGATAGCCTATCACATAATTCTCTTTATAAGATCAGTCTTTGACTATATAGCGTTTGCCAGTTTCACAACTGAATCATAAATACAGGAAATAACAACATTTTATAAGCCCACTTTGAAATTCCGATAGCAAGCCTATAATGTTTCTAATCTCCAGCCAACTGCCAGATGAACTTGCCTTACAGTATTTTTTTTTTATTAAAACAGACATGTTATCAAATATTTCTTTCATTTCTATTGAGAATTCCACCGATATGGATGATTTAGTATTGCTATAGAGTAGCAGCTTTACCTTAAGACTTATCATAGGCAGCTTTTATGAACATCTCCCATTCCTGCGGGATATGACCAAAACCATGTTCAGCCGTTAATCCGTCATTATTTAAGCACACATACTTAGAATTTCGCATGGAACAATACCCCTAAAACTACTCTGGTCTTTTTCAGTGTAATGAAGTTCTAGTGGCTCTCGCCAATGAATTTCAGTGTAATGAAATTCTAGTGGCTCTCGCCAATGAATTGCACAGCTGCATTCTAGACCCTAAGACTTCCAATTGATGTTTAGTAAGATTCATGTCTTTGATTCAATCATTTAATTCTCTTTTCTGATTAAATGCGTTGTAGTCATAGCTTATGTTTATTTAGGACTGAAAAGTGCATGAAATGATGTTGATGGTTAGCACAACTTTCCTATTTCTCCTGTATATGGTAATTGTTCCAATGAAGAAGTAACCATGGTATCCTACGGTAATAGTGGTCCAGGTCGTGGACTCGCGAAAGGTGTTGTTTCTGTTGAATCGTGGGTTAAAGCCCTGCTTCCACCAAAGACCCACTGTGTACTGTACGCTATATTTGATCTCCATATGGAGAAGCGCGGAAGTTAGAAGTGAGATTTTCCAGTTCAGGCATCGTCCTCGTCATTTGAGCGAGGTTCAAAATTACGAAATCAATAGCTAATATTCGTGTTACTTCTAAGTGTGACATTAATAAACAATCAGGGTCATCATCCAGTGGATAAGTTGGAGATGGAATAGGCAATTCAGGTTCTCGTGGTACTGCCACGCCCACCTTACATACGGAACATCCTAGCCCCTCTCAATCCTAGCCTCTCTAAAGCACACTGACTAGAAAGCGATATTACTAATCCCACACTGTGCGAATGTACCAACTGAAAGCTCCAAGGTTTGATCTCCAAGTTTTACCATACAGAATTATAATAAATAAGAAAGCGACGAAATGCACATAAGAAGGAGGTTAAAGAAATATTGATAAAGATCAAATTTTATACCAGTTTCTTTGTATAAGAATTTTCAGAAATTTGACATATTTTGATTAGTTTTATTGACAATTGGAAAATGATGGCGCATTTTTAAGGTAATTTTCGTCATCAGATCATGAAAATGAGCGAGGTTCGCATATTTTCATCTATGTACCCAAAAGCCTGTCACGCATTGCTGTTAATATTATTCTGTAAAAAAAATTAATTTTAATTATCATACGAGACAACAACAAAAAAAAAACTGGACATCTTGTATAAATTATCATACAAGATACCTTTCCAAGAACTGTTTTTAAACATCATATAAAGCAGAACAGTATAGAACAGTATTATTTTGTTCTTAGTACTGTTTTTATTATTTAAACAATAATCATTTAATTAACGTATTAGCTTATGTAATATGCATTAACTAAATTTATTATTAATTTAATTAGCTCATGTAATATATATCAGCATTTGTCACAGTTTACTAAGAAAAAAAGCTGTTTTGAGATGAAAAAAAATTGTAAATTAAATAGTAAGCTACAATTTTTTCCGACTTAAAAATATATGATTCCAAACTAAAATAAAGTCTTCATAAATATCACTGAAACAAGCAAAATGTCTTTTTGATGAATTAATCTCCCCTCTGTCTTTAATTGAAATTCAAACCTCTTTTCACGCCTAAAATATGCTCCATTCATTATTTTTTTTGCGTTACGTATTCTGACAGCATTTCTCTTATGATTAATTTTCATTACTTATTTCATACAATTTTTGTTTCCTTAATGAATAATTTTCTCTCCAAAATCTATTGAAACTTCATTAACAAGCTTTATTTCTTAATTCACACACACACACACATCTTACTCAATATATTTAAACACTAGAAAGCAAATTTATTTCTCAAACATCGTTTTAATGTTCTCTCTGTACGACCGCGGTTGCCTAGTGGTCATTGTCGCAGATTCGCAGCCAGCGGTTTTCATCTTTTCGTGGGATCGAGCCTTGATGCAAAAAAGACACACTGTGTAGCCGAGACTTTAATCTGTCGAGGCGCAAAATTCTCTCGTTGGAGTGGTATGGAAGTTAGGAGAGAGAGGTGTCACCCATCCCCAACAATCTTGGTGTTGCTTTTTTTCGACGGTAATCAACAACCATCAATCAGTTGGAGCTCCCTGTAAAACTGAAATTGGTTTTAACTTCCTAATTTATGAGAAATTCTTAAGATGTTTTGGTAAAAAGTTTGAAAAAAAAGTAATCTCAACACTAATATCCACTTTGATTTGCGATGTTTCTAATAGTAAAAGAAGGGGAGTACGTTCAAGAGTAAACTATTTTAATCGTTATTAATAAAAATGTAAATCGTACATAGCACAGGTATAACAGTAGTTTTATAAAACTGCTGTTATACGTCATTAACGCTTCATTAATTTTTTATTCTAGACTAGATTAAAGTCTAGAATAAAAATTAATGAAGCGTTCGATCTCAAATGACAAAAAAATAAATGTGAGGTTAATTGTAATTTCTCAAAATAAATGAAATATTAAAATGTGAATTAAAACCAGTGTAATGTAAGATAAACAATTTCTACCAATTTTTGTCTGATTGTGAATTTAAAAGATAGTTTTCGTGTTTATCCTTCGTGTATGTTATCAACAAAAACTGAATTCCATATTGGTTATTTTATAGTATTGAAAATAATCTGAAACAGATGTATGAGTTGTTTCATTTAATTTTTTCCCCTTTATCAAATCAATTCTCTATATTACGTTGTAAAAAGGATTTTTATTCATCTTTTAACAATACTTTTAAATTCAATTTTAAATTAATACTTCATACAAGTGAGTAAAGTAAATGACTTCTATAAAGTTCAGAAAGTTATTTCTTTGTTCAAAAAATAATAATCCTTTACTATCGAGTAAGTTATTGGAAAAAAAGAATTATAAATATTTCTATGACTAGATATATAAATGTTCAAGCTAATGTAAAATAAAACTATAATTCAGAATTGAACTATCTCGTCTGTGAATATAGAAAAAAATTAAAAACTAGCTAATTGTCTATAATTAATGCAGAGTTTTTCATTTTTCATTTGTGAGAGATTTTTCTCAGCTGAAGTTGTATTCTGGTTATGATTGATAAAAAGCAATTGCTTATATTTGTGACAATACAATCAATCTTAAATATAAATTTAAAAGAACGCTTCTTTGTCCCTCTCTAATTCACTCCGTTGATTGTATTTTTTCAAGCTTTTAGGATGCTTTGTGTTGACGTGTAGAGGAAATATTTTCCCACAAAAACAGTCTTTCAAATTTATTTTTTGTAGCAATTTCCGCAGAAGTCCTTTTTCTCCATTTTTTCGAGAATTCAGAATTTCTTCTTAAGGGATGTGCATTTTAATGAGTTTTTAATGTCGTTTTTTTAAAATCTCTTAAAATTAAAGGAGCCACATTAGTTTCGGTGTGAGGCCAAAATTATAAATATTCGTAAAAGGAAATGCGTGTCTGTGGGGCATAGTGCAAGAAGCATGTTGAAACTAAGGCTTTTGATGATGAGTATATTAAGTCAATAACATCCTGGTCTATTTTGATTTGTATATTTATATTTATAAGAGTTTCTTGGAGAGTGTTAGATTTGTTGATTGTTAGTAGCGAAATTCAGATTTGTTTCCCAAATAATCATCGAAAAAAGTATTTTTTTCAAAAAAATAAATTTTAATTTAAACAGCATGGTATATGTGTTTTGTTTGCTTTTTGCCAAACGTTGCCATTTATTTAATGTGAAACTGGAACTGATAAAATTATTGTAAGAATAAACATGCAGATTCATGGAAAGTATTAGATACAATATTACCGAGGAAGATATTTTACAACTTGTGTTCGCAGTCAGAATTGATCAAAATTTATACATTTTTGCTCGGAATGGAGAGATTTTTAATATTGTATTCAAAGAATCTCTTTAACTAATTACCAACATTCATTCACAGTTTAATACCAATTACTTATTACTTAAGATTGCTTAACTATTATTTTATAAATGGATATCGTATATCGTTTTATTTTTATATTACAAAATTTTATTTTAAAACTATGTATTTTATAAATTTTTGGATATGTTGTCTTGTCATTTTGAATGTGGAATACCACAAAGAATTTTTTGTGTTTGTAAGCTGAACTGCTGAGTTTTTAATTTCACCCGCACAAAGAATGCGCATTTCATCTAGTTTTTAACAAAAATAATATCAATAATAGTGTTATAATTCCTTCTGCTACATTTCTGCAAAATATATTAGAATTGTTTCGGCGTTAAACTCCAATCGCATAACTATTATAATGATTTAAATTACGTGCATATGGTTCTTTGTCAAGCTCATCATTTGTATGATACTTTAATGAACGAAAAACTCGTAAACGATTGCATTATGTTTTCAAAAACATAAACTAAGTAAAACAATTTCAGATAAAATAATGGAATTGTAGAAGCTTTGGTTAAATTTTTGGGTTTTACTTACTTGATGTTATAATCGTGATAATATTACATAAGAAAAATTCTCTCTCTCTCTTTCTCTCTTTCCTGATGCAATTTTCAGATGTGACAAAAATAATTCAAATTTAACATATTACAACAAAAAGAGACAAAAATGTTATTTAAAAGTCAATTATTATATTTCAAACATCAATTAATTATGAAAGAGATTTTGAAAATATTTTCAAGGAGAGTAATTATTTTAAAACTCTGCTTCATGTTATACTAATTTTTAATGGATAAAATTTTATCAGACATTTAAAATGATATCAGCAAGTGCACACTTTTCATATTTTTCTGACGAAAACTATCTTCCTTTTTGCATTTTTATTTAAGTAATATCTATATCTCTCTCATTTATTTAATTTCTTTTTAAAATATTTGAATATATACACGGATTTTACCATAAATGTAAAAAACATATTAAACTTAGAATAGTAATTTTTAAAAATTTTATTTACTTCACTGTAAACAGCTTATAAATAATGATGTAAGATAAACGCTTATTTGTTCTTTGGTTTCTTGTTATGAAGGAATTTATTTTGGTCATCAAATTAGTGTGCACTTGCAATTAAAAACTATTAACTTAATGGACTTAATTGACTATAAATGTAAATTAAACCCATGAATTTTTTTAATCCCACTCAAATTTTGAGAAAACTCCTAATATAATTAAATATGTGAATAAATATTTAGTTGTATTAACTTACATTCGAACTGAAACATCTTACTGTAAGAGCTCATTAAGTTTTATTAAATACAATTTAACGCAATAAGTAGAATTTAAAGAAAAAATATTAACATAATAACTGTTAATTGATTTATAATTAATGCATTATAACAAATAACGAAAGTTAACAAATAAAAATGTTAATCGAATAAGAATGTTAATAGATATACATTTTGATAATCAATCAAAAAATTTAATGTAATTACTGTAAAATATTTGTATGTTTTACTAATTCATAATTTTATAAAGTTAATAGTATAACTGTAATAAATTTATATTTATACGAGGCTCAAAAAAGTGTTTGTATTTGAAGACAGATGGCATCATTAAGGTAAATTGTTGATACCATTGGGTGCTGCCATCTGTCAAACGGAACAGAAGCAAATTTCACACTGTTTTATAAGTTAATTTTGATTTGATAGACATTTCCTGTCAAATCAAAATTTGATTGCTACCCCGTCGAGTTGTAACCGTCGGGAAAACCTCGATTCATCATTATGCACCGGAAATCAAGCAAAAACCAAAGCGTTGGTTTGCTTTCATTGAATCTTTTCCAAAAAAAAAAAAGGGGGGGGCAATATGTTCTCATCGGCCAGAAAAGTTATAGCGAAGAGTTTATGCGGTGCGAAAGGCTTCAAGATCACGAATACGAGTAACTGAGACTTATACAGCTGTCTAGTGAGCCATGATGCTTACTAAAACCAAACCATTTTCGATGCTACTATCACTATGTCTCAGAATTTCTAAGGAGTTATTGAACGAATTTCTTTCTTTATTTCTTGCTAATATTTAAGTGATCGAACGTTACAATATTTTTCTTTCATAATGGAAATTGAAAAACGAATTTAAAATCACCTTCGTTTCTGTTAAGTAAATAACAAAATATATAACATTTAATAAAGTCATTTAGATTTCCGTTTGACAAACTATATATGATTCCATAATCCATTCTGAATACACTTCAGAAAAGGAGGAAATTCCACTCCGAACATTCCATTTAAAGATATTTGTTAGGTGAATGAAATTGCCATGCGTCCGTGCTGCGAAGATTTTTATTACAGCTGGCACTTGAAATAACGGTCGTAAAAGAGCTTTTTTATGGGTAGAAACGTGGTTATTGAATTACGAAAAGCTCATAAGAATATGATGTTGAGTTCTCGCATATTACGAATTTAAAGTTTTTATTTCAGAGAACTAGCTCTTTTTAAGTATGGAACAGTTGTAAAACTGTACATTGCCACCGAGTTAATACACGATATTTTTATATTTGCTTACAAATAATAATTTCTTTATAAGTTGAATTTTCTTTTCGTCACTTACAAGACTTTCAACAGCTTTTAAAGAAAATTTATTGTTAAATGTTATATTGTAATAATATTTCGGGTTCTAATATAAAATATATATACGTCGGTTTTGCTTCAGTAACCCCAAAATTACGCACAACTAAATAATAGCAAACTACTTGTTGAGTGTATAGTTTTCTGACGTTTCTATTTATGTAAAAATAATTTTTAAAACTTTTTATTTTTCATTTTGTCAGAAATTAAGAACATTTAATATATTTTGAAATGCTTTAATATGATTAAAATTAGCTACAAATTTAACAATAAATTTAATTTATATGTTAAAAAATAAAGAAAAGAATTAAATTTCTATGCATTTCTCATACTTATATATCTTGATATATAAATTTATTTTATATCTCAATATATTATATTCTTCATGAAATTAAATTTTTGAGCATACGTACCATTATTTGCTTATGACTAATCCTATGTAGAAAAAATATTGTTTTATGTTGTAAGAGCTAATATTTCATAACTTGTTTCAGAAGAGACTCTAACGATATTTATTAGAAAAAAATGGCATTTTATTAAATCAGTGGAATAAAAATATTCTTTTTTGCAAATAAAAAAAATTATTGTTTATTGTTGGTAAACTCGCAACGTTACCATTAAAGAAATGGTAGATTAAAAATGTCACAGTCTGTAACTTTGCGAAATTCATGAAATTTAGTACGGATAATTTTTGACATTGTATGTGGTACTCAATATTTCGTTAAAAAGTTTTTAAACTTCTTAAAATTTTGCTGCATTCATTTAAGTTTCTCTTTTGGTCTTAAAATTTTAAATAATACATTCAATAAATGTCGATTCTTATTTAAACGTAAAATTTTAAAAATGATAAGTTAGGTCTTAAAACTGATCATTAATCAAAATTATAAAAGATTAAACATCGGAATTTTGAGTTTTTCAAAATAAATTATGAAAATAATCAAAATTGTATACGATTTTTTCATATTATATATTAAAAATATAACTTCGAAACATTGATCCTCAAGCAAAAAAAATATTTTTACAAACAATATATTCAGAATGAACAGATACTGTGAAATATATAAATCCCTTACCCCCTCCCCTCCCGAAAATCAATGGGATTGAAAAATTGCCAGATTTGAATAAAATTTGATACTAATATTCAATTACTTATTCTAGTATTTACATAAAATTGACTTTGGGCTAAAGTTCCTCTTCTCTTATAACGCTTATATATATATATTCAGTTTTTGGTAAACTCATAATATGTAACATACATTCTAAGATTACTCTTCTGAATTCGGAAGTACCACTAACATTTCTGCTTTCGGTTTCAGTTCAAATTAATAAACTGTTTTCAGGGCGATCTGAATTAAACATAAACCATATTGTTGAAAGACTTTAAATATAATTAAATTTAAAGCAAATTATTAATACTTGTATATATATTATAAGCCATACATTTAATGCAGTTGTTGCAAAATGAGTCAAATAAAGAATAAGGCTAAAAGCACAGTTTATTGAGATTCAATTTGTCCGGGTAGAGTATAACTGTTAAAATAAAATATTGTTACATATATTAAAACATACAAGTTACAATAAGTTATACATAAAATATTTTCAATTTTTGCAGAATTTGCACAAAATCAATATCAGTTGCAAATGATTTAATAAAAACTGTGATCCATCAACTAAAGAGATATTACAACTGGAACAAGAACTGACTACTATAAGATATCGAATTCGAAAATTAAAAACATACTATATACCAGAATTCAAAATGGGTAATTACAATTTTTAACATTTTTTTGACACAATACAGTTACGAAATCAGTCATAATAAATTAAAAACCGATTTTATTCAAGCAAATATTATTAACAAAATGTTGTGACGCCTGTCCGACCGGGCTGCCTCTTGTGCCATAACTAGATTCAATTATTAAACACTAAGACACAATAATCAATCAAAGAGACTTTAGAAAAAAATATACTTTCGGAATTTATTAACTTCTATTTACTATAACAACAACTATATATGCTCTCTGGGGAAGATTTCTACTAACTAAATTCAGCCCACCAATAGTAATCTAATAGACTCTTACCACTAATCCTTCCTTGACTGCAATTCAAACTCCGCAACTAATGTAGCAATCTGGAACACTAAATCTCTGTAAATACTACTCCTTTAATCTTATCGTTTATTTCAACCTTTCTTTTCAACTCCTCCTTCAACCTCTCTTTCCACTTCTCCTTCAGCCTCTCAATATTATCTTCCTCAGCTTCTCTATCAGTCGGAGTTTATATATTTCCTAACTCTCCCACTTCATTTCTACCTGCTTCCTATCTGCATATTCACGTTTCATTTTTGGTTGGGCAAAGGTTGTTTAGCAAAAGCAATCAATCTCAATTAAAAGTCCCCAAAGTTAGTGAAGAGAAACCGCGAATAGCCCAATGTCACAGCTTTTACGAAAAGTATAAAATTAATTTTCTAAACGGTGTTTTGAAAAAAAAAAAACAACTGTATAGCATTTGAACAATATAATGCCTGAGTTTTTCGTGATATCGAATAGCTACTTAGAAAGATAGGAAATACAAAAAATTTTAATGTATGATATTCTGAAAAACACAATTCTCGTCTTATACTTATAAAAAAAATATTACTGAACAGAATACAAAAATACCACATTTCGAATTCGCCTACTTTTTTCAATGTTTGAATGTCAAATTTAACTTATATTAGCTTCTATTTTTTCATTATATTATGTTAATTATAAACTTGGAATTTCTCAGTTTTTCTTCATTTTATGTATATTTTTAACGATAAATACTTAGAGGCTGACTTATATTTTTATTTCCCGTATAACAAAAAAAAATATAATTATATTACCCACAAACACACGAAATTCTGTTTTTCTTCAGTTGCATGTTTTAAATTTCATTTATTTACCATTTTTCCTTCAAAAATTGTATAAAAACTGAATACTTTTTAGCGTAATTTTAGAGCACGCTTAAAAAAAATTTCAAAAGTTATTTTTTTTAAAAAAAAATACTTTTTTAAAATTATTATTCAAACTGGTAAAAAACACACATTCTTATAATTAATGAAAAATAAATTTTAGAAAATACCGGTTGTCTCCTATGTGCTTATTTTTTCAGTTTGAAGGTTTAACAAAACAATAATTAGCTTCAAAGAAACATTTCATTAGCAATAGGAAGAGTATACTTAACTTCAGGAATCATTCAAGAAATGAATGATGAAGCATCTACATGGTGTTTTTTGCAATAAATGATCAATTACTTTTGTTGTCAATTTTTTTTTTTTTTTTTTTGCCTCACTAAAGGTCAATTTCTTGAAAAATATAAACATGGCTTAAATAATATATTAAATTAATTAAAATGACTGTTCCAAACATTTTAAGTGGTTTTTCATAATTTGTTAATATTAAAGATTGATTTTTATTCGATATTTTTTGTACAATTTTTTGCATGTTATGAGTAATTTAACATTACATTTTTTTTAAGAAAATATACAAGCACTTACTTTTTCATTCATTTAAGATACCTTTAAGATTCCTGGTTTCACAATTAAAATATTTGGTGTTTTATGTTATATATATTAAGTTTTCGTGTTTCTATTATTGATTTCGCTAAATGTGGTGTGATAATTTCTGAAGTTAAGAAGTTGAAAACAATATAAGGATAAAAAATTAAACATGCAAGCTTTTTGCAAATATTATCCATCTTATTTTAAAATTATATTAATTAAAATTTTAAATTATTATACTAATTATGTTTTCAAAAGCGAATTTTATATTTTAATACCTCTTTGACGTATACGTTAATATTCTTCTCAAAACATTAAGCTTTTGAAAGGAGTAACACTTGGTTCCAGCGAATATTTTCCTCAATGTTCAATGAGGGTAGAAAGAAACTTTGTATATTAAATTTTAATTAAATTAAAAAGGAGTTTTTTCACTAAATATGGAATGAAATGCATTTCCTTTCATGAAAAGAAAAAAAATCGTAGGTTGACAATGAAAATAAAACACAAAGCAACGACAAAGAATATTTTTTAAAATGAAATTAAGGTATATAATTCTTCAATCATTAGGCTTTAAAGCGTAAAACAAACCAATAAATGTTAAGTACACATTAAATATATTGAGAAATACGAATTGTTTAAAAATAATTTCTATGAAAAGCTTAAAATAGCAACGAGACGACCTAAAATTTCTTGACAAAATGTTAGAAACCGAAGAAGGAAAACATGTAAAATTATTGGCTGCATAAAAAATCCTTCTAATAGCAATTTATTTACGAACTGCTTCTTAATAGTATATTCGTTAGTAAAATTATTGGCTTCTTAAAAAATCTTTCTTTTAATGAAATAGTGTTTAAAGTTAATGTATCAAGACCCCTTGTGGTGAAATCTTAGCAACTCAGAAGAAATGTATCCAAAGATAACTACATAAGCAGTGACATCCTAAAGACGATGCAAATAAAAAGCTAAATAAATTTTAGGGATATCATACCCTAATTCTCTGCATTTAAATCATTATCGCACCCGAAATCGCCGATCGCCGAAGGGCACCCGATACCATTTGAGATCGTAATCAGATACAACCTCTACCCATATTTATACTATCTCTCAATACCTGAAATTTAAATGTTCACATATCACCAGTAATGGCATGTTTATGCTCTTTATTAATAAAATTTTTATGCTCTGTACAGTTACATTCTATTTCATTCTTCTTATCTCTAATGTTATTTTGATTAAAACACATCTCCATTTTTGTTTTTTATATTTGTGTTAGACATTCGATTTATCAAAGATTTTCTTCAGGGTGTGGTGTCAAAAATTAATTAAAAAAGCTTTTTAATGTCTATGAAATTTGTGAAAGGACTCTATCCCGGATTTACGACTTCTTAAGGAACAGATTTACAATAGTGAAATTTAACAAATCTTTATAAGGGAGCCTTAGACTGCACTAGGGAGATCCTTAGGGCTCTGTCCTGAGTCCCACCCTGTTTGCCCTCTATTTGTCGGGGTTGGAGCAGGTTGTTCCTAATAATTGTGAAATTAGAATATTTGCTGACAATATTGTAATTTGGAGACCTAGTTCTGATTTGGGAAAGTTGGAGAATGGCATTAATGTTGCCCCTGATAAATTATGGAACTTTGCTGAAGACCACAAATTGAGTTTTAACTCCACTATGTATAAGGCTGGATTCCTTAATACTAATAGAAAATTATATGGTTTACATCGTAGTATCACTTTGAATCATCAACCTCATAAACACCCAAAATACTTCGGTTTTGTCCTGGACTCTGAGATATTGAATAACAAACACATTGATCATCTTATGTTGAGAGCAAGGAGGCACTTTAACATTCTAAAAGATATCTCGGGACGTGACTGGGGAGCTAACACTTCTGCACTCAGAAACACCTATACTTCTCTTGTTTGACCTATTTTGGAATATGGATACAAAATTTATGGTTGTGCTTTAGATTCAAACCTTAAGAAACTCAAACTAGTCCAGCTTAGTGCTTCTAGAATCATTACTGGCCTATGGAATTCTTGCCCAAATAATACAGTGCTTTATCAGGCTGATCTGCAGCCTCTGAGACTTCAAAAAGTGCTTGTTTGATCAAATACTACAATAAAATTTGCAGTCTTGGTTCACAAAATCAAACATCTGCTTTCCTTATAGTTAGGAGCAACAATCACAGACTTAAAAGACTGAGTCCATTCAGTCAAGTGCTCCCAACTATTATTATCTCTGGGGCTGTGGAACAACACTTGACTTTCTGATGTATTTTTCCACACCTCCCTTCCTGTTCAAGTGAATAAATAAATAGATCATCCAATTTATCTAAAGCAACTAACACTTGAGAAAATTAATCCTATCCCATGGGGCGCAGTTCAGATGTTTACGGATGGTAGCAAAAATTATAGTGACTGTTCCGGCAGTGGAATATACATCGAATATAGAGATCAGGAGGTAAACATCCAGAAGAAAAATCCCAATTTCTGTTCTTTTTCCAACAGTGAACTTAATGTCGTTAAGGAAAGACTGGAATTGCTCTAATCACTAACCCATAATAATGAAACCTGGATACTGTCTGATAGTAGAAGCCGTATTCAATACCTGATCAACTGGCAAAGTGTGAGGGATAATGTTCGAGTGGAAATACTCAAAATACTGAAACGTTTTTCCATATCTCATCAGATCCATCCGCATTGAATACCCTCAAATGTTGGAGTTCAGGGTAATGAGATTGCGGACACTCTGGCTAAGACGTGAGCTAGTGAAGTATCTGTGCCTTCTGCACCTCTTACCTACCTTGAAATTTTCTCGTGAGCTAAGAGACAAAATAAAATAACTTGGCTTGCTTAACTTGTTCACCCTTGGTATAGAGTTGTCGTCCAGGGGGGAGGATCTCTAACTCTTGATTGAAGTAGGCATGATCAGACTACTCTGACTCGCTTTCTCAGTGGACATCTTAGAGCTATGAAATTGTTTGAGTGTTCTAAGCATTTTGAGATATGCACTAAATGTTTTTGGAAGATTCTAAACCTGAACACATCCTTACTTGTCTGAGCCTCTCTGGGCAGGACATTATCCTATGCTGGACTTGGACTTCTTCAGAGTGCACGGATTGATGGACTTGATATAGCTCTGCTATTCTCGAGAATATACAACAACAACAGGTTGGGTATCAATGCCTATTTATATTTCCTTTCTGCCAATTTAAAATTGAATGCGTCATGTAATCATAAGCTCTGGCTGCCGATTCGCGTAAAGACTGATTATGTTATTTTTTTTGGGGTCGCTGTAAATAAATATTCCTTCGCGAATGAGCTATGGCCATCACCACACTGGCTTTAACAATTTAGAATTTATTTTAACTGCAATTAAACTTCCAGAACCAATATATATATATATATATATATACACAAATCAGGATCATTCAAAATAGTGATCCAAGAAGGAAGTGAGCTGCAATCGCAAAATTTTGCAAGAGAGTTGGATGATATTCAATATAAGAAAATGATCACATTTGGGCACCAATGGGCCTAACAACACTCCCTGCTGTGTTGCTTCGAACAGAAAGTGAATCCTAAATAAACCGGTGCATAGTGGAAGATTTGTAAGCATAGCGATCACATTTCAACTCTAGGAGGACCTTAGTAAGCGAAGAATGCCAGGTAGACTCGTGAGAACACATTTCGCCCACTTAGGAGAACTTTAGAGGGGCCTTATCATCAGCATGAATACCGCAAGCTGATCTACGCTCCTTTTATTCGCCAGATTGATCGTTTGAAGTGTGCCATCAGAACACGTTGAAAGCAGTAGACACGAGATGGTACCCACGTGCGGAGAACCTGGCCTAGAGTTACCATGAAGACGAAGAAACAAAAGAATCGAAGGGAGTGTGTGACATGCGCTAGTGGATCTTGCAGTGATTCATTCCACGATACAATCAGATGTAGGGCCGCAGATGTTGCACAAACCATTTCCAGACGCCTTTCGGAATGCTGATTACATTTGCGCTATGTTGATTACATTCTTTGACCCTACATTGGACCGTTCCTAAATGGTCCTACAGGAGCAATTTTTCAGCAAGATAATGCTCGTCCATTTGCAACTTGAGTTGCTCAAGACTCTTACGTCATATTCAGGCATCTCCATAATCAGTAGGCTACCCGGATGCGTCTCATTTAGAGCATTTGTGGGACCATCTGAAACGCCAGATGCCACTGCGTCACTCTGCACATGATTAGGAGGTCGCAATTCAAGTTTGTGAGCCTATCTGCCGCAGGACTGCATACGACGCCTAATCAACTCATTGCAAAACTATGTTGAAGCAAATATTGCAGAGGCAGGTGGTCAGACACTCTAATGACGTTGCACTATATTAGTCTAATTGTGCATACTATACTTTCTTACTTGTCTTGATCCGGGGATCGTGGGAACATCTTCTCAGTATCATCATAAGTGTTAAATTTCATTTCAATCTGAAGTTCCTTTTCAGATGCGCTATTTTCAATGTTCCTGAGCATATATATATATATATATATATATTGCAAAGAACAGCTTTAACTACCTGAGGTGTGCTTTTCTTCATGACTATTTTTAAATCATTCAATTAAATATAAGTTTTTAAGTAAACCATGAAATTTCGAGAAATGGACAACAGTAAACTTTTTTTGAAAATTAAATTAAAGGAAACTATAAATTATTATATTGAATATATTTAAGCTAAATGTAATTAAAATTAAAGCAAAAGATGAAAAAAAAATTGAAAAGTTATCTGGTATGCCAAAACGCCTCACCAAAACCAATAGCCCACTAGGTGGCCAGCAATTAAATTTTTAATATTATTATACTTTAAATTACTCCCTTGATAAAATTCAAAGAAAACTCTGCTATAATATTTTAAACTTATCTATTCTAATATAATTGTCTTGTATTTTATTCGTACAAGATATTCTAATATTTCGTAATATTAGAATATATTGTACAATTCTAATATTACGAGATAAGAAATATTTGAATATAAATTGTATTGATAAAAATAGTGTTACTTAATGATTTCCCCCATGAGAGAACTTTATAATTCTCGAAGAAGAAAAATGTCCTATTTATGATATATATTACGAGATATTTTTACATCTTCTTTTTAAAAGAAATCTAAATATTCCGCTTCAATTTTATTAACATAAGTTTACAATAAATTTGAGCATTATGGATATAAACGTGCGAAAGATTTAACTACAATACTAATTTCAAGGAAATTATATCATCAATATAAGAAAAAAAAACTTTCTGAAACTATTATAATCAAAAAATTATTTTCATAAGTACTTAAATAATATTGGCTCAGCAACTACTTGTAGATCCAACTTGTGGTAAATCTGTAATATGTCTGTAAATCTTTTTATTTAGAAATATATAATTTTCTTTTATGACTAACATAACTCATTTCAATTTTTCAGACGCAATAACCTTATTAATATTAAATTTCTTATAAATCTCTTTTAGAACTTTAGCACGATCCTCTATGTCAATAGAGTTAAAATGATCTTCAAAATCATAGCTAAACTAGCATAACTCTGTTTATTTTCAGTATAGTATATTAGACTATACCAGTGCTATATTTTTAATAATACCAACGCTCTTTGACTTCTCTATAGAATTTTTTAAATTTTTTTTTTACCAGCAAGAGTAATAAATATTATCTATTTGGACTATATTATTTGGACGTTTTAAATTTAATAAGATATTTAAGAAATTTTGGTGATAAAAGAAGATGAGTTAATTTGACATTATTAATATTAACACTTATTTTCTTATGAAATGCAATAATTCTGTTAGAAACTTCTTTCTGACTATTGCTCCTAATTCTAAAGGAATAATTATTCCCAAGAGGCTTATTATATAAGGGGACATGGTAAATTTAAAATAGAAATCATAGATTTAATGGTTTTTAAAGTGTTTTGTTTTAACCTATGAGTATTAAATATGTAAAATAGGATGTACACACGAAATATTTCAATAAGCAAAAAATTCAATTTTTTAAATAAAAATTTTTTTGGCCTTTTTAAAATGTCACTCCTCCTACAATAATTGATGCACACACATGAAATTTGATTTGCAAATTTGCTAAATTACGTACAACAAAAGTTGGTATGAATTTTGGGATAGCGTGATTTAAATTCAAAAAATAATATTTTATGGATACTTATTAATAGAGTTATTAAGAAATGTGTTGATTCTAAATTAGGCTTTTATTGATTTGATTTAAAAACACAGCAAAATTTGTTAAGCATATTAGTAACCATTATTAGAAAAAAGTATAAAAATATTTGGTACAATAGAAAAAAAAACTTAGTATTTTTTTTTTTTTAAAAAAAGGAAATCCATTTATTGTTTATTTATTTTTTCTGAAATAAATCAATTCAAAGTTACCTATAACTTTGACGTTATAAGAACGTTGACCAGATTGCCCCAGTGAGAAGGTAGGTCTACGTTGCACCCCGTAAAAGGATATATAAACACAGCAAAATTTTAAAAAAATATTACTGTATGTGCAGAATGTACTAAATAAAAAAATTTCATAAAGTTGTTTAATTAATGTTATTGTTCTTTTGACAGAAAATTTAAATTTTTCAGATCATTTTATAAATACGAGAAGTAACATAGAAAGCCAGTTTGCAAAGGTTTGGGAGTAAATAAAGTTTGCCTGTTCTTGTTTTATGTTTAAATAGTACAATTTATTTCATAATGTTTAAAAAAATACTGGACAATATGTAATTCCTTTTTTTTTATCTTTAAAAATTTTTCATTTTCCATACAGGCCAGCACTTTGCAATATGCAAATGATACATAATTTTGTTTTCAAGGTACCAACTTATTTAAATACTGATTTTGCATGAATTGTTTTTTTCTTTTCGAAAGATGCATGAAAAGTTTTTAAAATGTTATAATACAATGTGTGCAAATGATTATACAAAGTATTTCGAAACTCATGGGCAAAAATTTAAGGGGTGATAGAAAATATTTGTACAAGCTATTTTCACCATACAATGCATAGGCAGAGAGTAAGCGATAAACCTCTATATGGCGCTGTAATGGAAATCATAAGACATTCTACCGCAGGTTTCAGGTTGAAGATGTGTATGAAAACTCGAGCTTTATGCTTTCCATTAGAGCGCCGTCTAGTGGCTCACCGTTTGCTCCTTGCCAATGCATTGAATGGTGAAAATGTCTTGCTGAGATATTTACTATTACCCTTTAAATTTTTGCCTATGAATTTCGTAACAACTTGTATATAGAAGTAAACAGAAAAAGACACAATTAGTCTTTAATAAGTCAAGATAAAAACCAAAGTTTTTAAAAACAACGTTTTTATATGGTGCAAAGTTTATTAAAAAAATATTGAAATATTAATTAAAACTGGTCGTAAATATCTAAATATTGCATTGTTAGACAAGTAAGAACGGTTCCCAAAATTTCAGAACTGTAGCTTGATGGGAAGTTGGTTAAATTAAGGATAGAAAATTTGATGACACACTGATACACACACAGACAGACACACACCAAGTGAAACACATAAAAACGTTAAAATTAACTAAAATTAATTAATTAAATGGTTGGAATGCAGTTTATATCAACCACCCTTGGCGACAAGAATTATTAGGCTGTATTTTGCCAAATGTGGCTACCCTGGTCCGTTTTACAGACTTAACGTTCATCCAAAAAGAAAATATCGCCAAGTTTGGTGCCAATTTTTAAAATCACGTCTAGTGGTTGGGCTAAACTGCATTATTAAAGAAAATATTAGTTAAAACTTGTCGCAAATGTCTAAATATTGCATTGTTAGGCGAGTAAGAATGTTTTCCAAGAGCTCTAGCTTGATGGGAAGTTGGTTAAATTAACGATCGAAAATTTGATGACACACACACACACCAAGTGAAATACATAAAAAAGTTTTAAAAAAAATAGCCAGTTCTATAAAACCAAAACTAAATAAATTTTCAAAAATATATAACTATAATTAAACAAAACAACGAGGGCGGAATATATCGGCAAATATAAATGGGATGGGACATTGTAATGGAGGATAGAATGCAATCTTTTCACTTTATTTCAAGGCCACTTCTCACTATTAGAATTAATTAAATATTCGAAAAACCAAAGGTACTTCTGCTGGAGATGAGTGGCATCAGAATGCAAATACAAATGAACATAAGCATTATAACTACGAATATTTTTAACGTAGAACTCTGGAAGATTGTAGGATAATGTGTGTGTGTGGAAAAATGAATAAAGAATTTTGGCTAAGAAAAAGGTTCGATCGATTTTCGTCAAATCATACGTACTTTTTCGCCTTAAATTAATATAGAATTCTTTTGAATATAATAGTGCATTTATTACGTACTTTGTTTTCTGAAGTAATAATAAATCTCTGCTGGAAACTAATAATAACTTTCAGAAATTTCAAATAAATATCCTCATTATTAACATATTAATATCTATTTTCTGAAGAACATTTTTAATGTATTTAATATAGTCTTTAGACTGTTAAAAACCTGCTAATGGAAAACCATATTTAATTGCAAATTTAATAAATTAATTAAGAATATCCAATCTAATCTGTCTTCTAACATAACAACTATTTTTATATTCCATATATCAGTTCAAAATCAGAAACTTTATTTATACTTTGTAACGATATGTTGGAATATTTTTAGGAAAGAAGATTAAGTAAATTTCAGAGGAATATACATTTGATGCAAAATACCAACGACTGCAAATTCTGACAGCGAATTCTAAGTAATACCTAGAATCGAAGATAACAATGTCAGTTGTAAGAGGCTTAAAGCAGAAATCTTCTTGTATCCATGGATTTATTGGAATTTCTTTACGATGTTCAGAAACAGAATCACATTTCCATGTAAAGATATTTTTATTCACCCTGCGTAAAATGAATTGATTGAGAATATTATTCATCGATCGTATTACATTAAAAATACACCGGCGGGCGTTTGTTATACGAAATGAAAAATATTTGGATAGTGTTATCACGCAACCACAATTATTGACGAAGATTGATAATGATATTTAGCATTCCTTAAATCACGCGTGGTCATACATCATGCGTAATTCATCGAGAAATTTTTTAGCTTCATGAGCATTTATGCACAACTTCTCAAATTGTTTTATTGTACTAAATTACATTTAAAATTGGTACAATTTGCATAATTCGGAATTAAACAACGCTGAAATACATCATTAAGTAATTTATAACATCAAATTCTTCAAAAAGAATGTTGGTGTGTAAAGATATAATAAATATATCTTTATTTTTTATTTATTTATTTATTTTTGAAAAAAAATGGAATTTAGTCCTATATATTTCGATGGGATCTACTGATAAAGTTTTTTAAATGTAGTAGAGTGGTCCATAAATTTTAAAAGGAAAACTTTATCGTTGCAGATAAGAGAGAAAATGAAAAACAATATGTTGTAACTTTACTAAACAGGATGTTTCCAAACTTATGGGGTGATAGAAGACATCTAAACAAGCAATTCCCGCCATATAATGCATAGGCGGAGAGCAAGTTCGTTTCAATATTTTCCGTTCTATCACGTGTCTTCTCAGGAAAAGCTACCTGTACTGTCTTTCGGCTTCCAGAGCATTAACATTCGCAAGAACATAAATAAAAGGCATGCCTGCCTTTTCCCGATTACTGTACGTCGCCATGCCTCCTGAAATCCATGGTAGAATGACGATGTGTACAAACAAAAAAAAAAAACGTGTTTTAAGCTTTTCATTACAGCACTGTCTAGTGGTTCACCGCTTACTCATGCATGTATGGTTAAAATTTCTTATTTAGATGTTTTCTATCTTTCCTTAAATTTTTTCCCATGAGTTTCGAAACATTCTGCAGCTTGAAAATAAAATTTCTTAAAAAGTGTTTCATTGATTAAAATACCTTAAGTTTTATCGTTTTTTAAAAATTTTAAATTTACTTTTGACGAAGGATCTTTGAAAATTAAACATATTTGAAATACTTCAGAGACAGTTTTGTTACATTCCCATCAAAGCAACTAAAATAAATTTTCTTAACATATATCTTTTCATGCTTAACTGAAAACTCTCTAGTTTATGGTTAATTGTATTAAACTTTGTACTATGAATAAGTATTTATTATTTTTTATTATAATACTTATAATACTTGAAAACTCATTTCATGATTATGTTCATAAAGAATACTAGGGTAAATTTAAATGTGAGGTGGGACTATAACACACATTTTTACATCCCACGAAAATCAACAAAATATTTTTAGAAAAATAATTGTCTTTGCTTCTTTAAAAGTAGGTACTTTGTCGAAAATGTGGCAGATAACTGACCAGAGTAAGTGTGTGATGGTGAAGATTAATAGTGCAAGAGCCAGATGTGACTATGCTGATCCGTTCAAGGTAAAACTATGGTCTAGATGTTTGAAAAAAATGGAAAGTAGTTAAAAATTGGTGGACAATAATGAAGGTCGACATTCGAGGTGAGGCTATTAAATAACGAGATTGACGCTGTTACAGAAGAAATATACATACGTCCAACTCTAGCGACCGACAACTTTTAAGAATGAAGCCATCTCTTTCAAATGCAGTACCTCTTGATTCAGTTAATAAATCCTTATACTAGTAACCTTCGTTCGCGTTAGAGTTATTTTTTGGTTTTACTGGATAAATGATAAGTGAGCAACGAACTGTTGTGAAATTTCACATGAAAAACTTGGAAAACCCGCTACAGAAACATTTAATGTATTGAAAGAAGTATAAGGCAATGAATGTTTATCGCGTGCACGTGTATTTGACAGACGTAAGCGTTTGCCAAATGGCTAAGAAGATGTTGAAGATGATTCAAGCCTTCGTCGCCCTCCTACGTCAAATGATGGTGATATTTTCGAAAAAAATCGAAAGTCTGGTTTGATCTGACATCCGGTTAAGTATTTGTGGGATTGCTGAGGCTGTAGAAATCAACAAAGAATCCATGTGACAAATTGTTCCACCAAGACAATGCGCCATCTAATTTCACATTAACTGTCAAGAGATTTCTAGCCAAGAACAGCATCCCAATGTTAGACCATCCACCTTATTCATCGGATCTTGCATTAAGATAGTTCTATCTGTTTCCAAAGGTGAAATCTACATTAAGAGGAACAAGATTGAATCCGTTGAAGCTGGGAAATAGAAAGTTGTACGCGTCCTGAAGGAGCAGACAGAAGACTTTCAGCACTGTGTCGAACAATGGAAGATTCACATGGAGCGTTGTAGGGATGGAGGAGGGGAGTATATTGAAGGTAATAATAAGTAAATATATATGACATCAAAATAAAATGTTTTACAGCGTTAGTATCGTTATTTAATTGCCATATATCGTAGAAAGTATCCTGGGGGAGCGTCACTTGTGGTTACCAAAGACGGTAAGAACCAGGGGAAAGAAAATTTTCACTTGGGTGCCACGGATAAGTAATTCTCGTATTCATCTGAAGAAAGTAAGACCCAGAAGTCCCCAGACAAGTGCATCACCGAATTATCGAAAACGATGGATTACTAGAAAATCTCTAGAAATAACGTATTTAAACAACAAAGGTTATGTATTATTGGGTAAAATATAATAGAAAATACTATAATAAGTAAATATATACTGTGCAAAATATAATATACAGTCAAGTAAATAAAATGTCAAACTCACGAAATAGCTCAAAAGTACAAAATATGCACAGTTTTGAATCGATATTTTTCCTTATTCTATTGATGTAAAAGGTATTAAAATATCTGTAAAAAGCTTATTTGCCTGTTTAAAAACTCAATTTACTAACGGGGTCGGAAAGATGAAGTTTCAGGTTAAAGAGGAGTAACGTAATATTTCTTTATTTACGAATTTAATGAAATTTTTTTTTATCATAGTTAAACTATCAGCTAATGATTGTATTTATGATGAAATATAAATTTTGCATCAGTTTGAATTTTGTGAAAACCTTCAATTTGCCTTAAATGTGCGTTTTTAATGAAGGTAACTTGAATAATAACTCAAAATGATCGAATACTACCCCTTAAAAATGCAGATGAAATTCTTTCACTGGTTTTTACAACTTCGGGCATTTATTCAAAAGATTTTACAAAAAAAATGTAGTTATTATCTTGTTAATTTAATGAAAAAATAAGTTTCCAATTTGAAGTTATTCGAAAAAGAAAAAAATTCTTAAATGTTTCTCATTTATTTTAAGTTGCGACAATAACTTATGGAATGTCCTTGTAATTGGTACCCGTATTGAAACCCTTTGAGAGTTTTTTTTTTTTTTTTTAATCTTTTATCTTTCTTTAAAATTAATTTATAACTTCTAAGGACTCACTTTTCAATTTCTATGCATTCATTGAATCCAGAAAATATGGTTCCTATTTCGATTATTCCGTATCAATAAATTTAATTATCAAGTAAATTTCTTTTGATCGATTTTTCACTAGATTACTTTTTAACAGTCGTACTAAGAGTAATGATGCATGAAATGATCTCATTGTAAGAGAAACTGCATATATTTCCAAAAATTTCAGAGATAATTAATTAATTTTTTTTAAAAAAAAATTCTTCCCTTCATACGTTAATCTTCATATTTTTGTCACTTCTGAAACTCGTTTAATTAGGTTAATAATTTTTTAAGACCATAATAATATAATATTAAATATTTTTTTAGGGATAAAAAATAAATTGATTCCTCCGAATATAGTAGTGAAGTGTGATAACTAAAAAAAAAAAGGAAAAGGAAAGAATAAATTTCACTATAAATAATTTTTTTATAAGTAGAATTATGATTGCGAGAGCTATCTGATCCAGTCAAAAATGAATAAGCTAAGAGTACAAAAAAAATTGATTTTAAAGACAAGAATTTTCTCAGAGTGCATTAAACTTATTGTTAAATGCAGAATTAACTCTCAATAACAAAGTATGCTATTGTTAAGAATTACTTATAATACTTAGAACTCCTAATACAATCTATGAAATATTTTAATGTATTTATTTGCAAACTACATATTCTAATTATATATTTAAGTTCTGATTCACAAAATCTTTGTATCCTATTTAACAACAAAAATGATCAAAGACGCATTTTATAAAATCCATGTTTGATCAAATGACGATTAAGAATATCTTATTTCCCAATTCAGTAATCAATGAACTGGGAAAAATCATTTATTGTAAATAAAATTGTATTTTAGATTTCCTACTGCTTTACACAATAAGCATATTAAACCGCCTTTTGAATAACGGATTTTCAAAAACGCCGAGTAGTTGCTATAGCCGAATCAATACGATCACGAGGTTGTGGATGCAACTTTTTCCATCAACTTAAGGGTTCGAGTCCTTATTAGACTAGAGACCTAATACATAGCGGGTCTGCAGCAAAGTAAATCTGTTGAAATTGTAAATCCTCAACAGGTGTGATGAAGACGTTTGGAGAATGAGGGCAAGGTCAAAGGTTGTCCTTGTTAATTCACCATAGCTCAAATTTATAACATCCATCATCAATATCCCTCTTGTTACTTCTTAGTGCGACGTCAAGAAAATCAATTTCAGAAAATTTGAAACATTGCGATGGACTTCGCAATTCTGAACCTCTGTTAAGTGACGAGGACGACACCTAAGATGACACTACACGCTGTTAACATCTAAACCGTAAGTGAATACTTTACCCCTTGACGGATTTAATGTGCATCATTCCCACTATACGACGGATCTTGAATTGGGAACACGACTCGAATCCACAGAAACAAACTCCAACCATGAGTCTGCTATTGTGATCAATCATTTCTCACGGCTGCTAAGAATTTCCTCAAAATTTCAATAATAAATTAAAACTACGCTTAAAATATTTTATTTTAATATCAATAATAGCTTAATTTTTTTTATTGATTTCATTAGTTGTGAGAGCTATGAAAATTGTTCAATGTTTTTATTTTCATTTTCAATATGAGGTAAAATAAAACTTAATGTTGAATTTGTACATGAGAGGAAAATTTGTAGCATACATATTACAATTATTATATTTTATAAAAGGGGCCCAGAAATTTACACACTTTTTTATTACAAACATGAAATTTTCAATCCGGTTTAGTTCAAATTCTGAAATAATAATAACTTAAGCAAAGCCATTCAAAAATTAAATTTTAGCTAACAATTTTATAAGAATTATTTTATTTGTTATATAGATAGATCTTTGCTGCTTTCCTTTTTATCTTTTAGGTCTTAAGATACATGTAGTTAAAATGTGTACCATTTTAATGTAACCAGGCATTATAATACTAAAAATCCATGAATTTTAAGTTTCACTAAGAGTCCAGTTATTAATTCTTAAATATTTCTCACTATTACTTAAAAGATTGTTAACTAACTAATAAAAAAGGAGAAAGAAAAATATTGGCAAAAAATATCAATTGTATTTCTCAAATGTAGTTGCTTTTTAAAAGATGCACATACAAATAGCGATTAATCTATGATAATCCTGAAATATTATTTTTCAAAACTTAATTATTAAAGAGTTTGTTCATATCTGAAATTTGCGGATTATTTTATATTGAATTAGTATTTTCTTACAATATGAATGGGATGTTAGAAGAGGCATTCTTCTAAATTAAATATATAAACATTTATTTATTGAATTTCTATTCAGATGTCTATTCTGAATATTTTTTTTCGTTTCTGTAGAATTTCAAAAGATTTCTTAAATTTATAGATGCTGTAATATCATTACCTTTAAGAAATAATTGAATTGAATAAATAATTTAAAATTTCTAAAAGAAATTCATTATTATTTCTACGAATATCTATTTTGTGCTTCCATGAAAATCTCTTGTCAATACACATTTTGCTTCTGAAGTTCTAAAACAATTCTAATTTTTGTCATTGAAAAAAGAAAATGATTATTGATAAAAATCAAATAATTAAATTAAAAATTAAAATTAAAGGAAACGATGAAATATTAAAGCAAATAATAATACAGGGTAATTCAAAATAATATATCCAATTTAAAATTTCTGTAATTTGTGAAATAAACAACACAGAAAATGATAATAATACACGAATACAAAGGGAAAATATGAGTTTTATACTGTTAAAAAAAGATGGTCTCGCGTGTTCATGAAATCTATTTTAGAAGCTTTAATGGAGCTATCTCATAGTTGGATCGGTCGTAGTGAACCAGATGACTTGATATTACATAGATGATCACTTGATATGGCCCCATGTGATGTTTTCCTTTGGGAAAAAGATAAAGTTTTTGGGTAAAAGATAAAGTTTATGCGATACTTTTATCCACAAATTTATTTAAACAACAACAGAGGCTACTATATTGTCAATAACCACTGACACTTAACAACCTGTTTGGAAGGAATTTGAACACCGAATTGACATTATACATGCAACTAAAGGAAGTTAAATCTCTCTCGAAAACGTGTAAAAACCTTCTACACTTTACCTTTGTATTCTTGTATTACTTATCATTATGTGCCGTTTTAATTATATTTGCACTATATGGAATATTAATTTAATTCTTACTTTATGGAATTTTGAAATCAGATGAACCATTTTGAATAACCCTGTATCTTGTTCAAATATTAAAATTAAAGCAAGCGATTAATTATTAAATTAAATTAAATGAACTAAATATTATTGCCACACAGAAAAAATGAAATAAATCCTTGTAAATTAACCTTTCTCATCAACTTCAGTATTTGAAAAGTATCGTCATCTTTATTCCGATTTTTCTATAGTTAGCAAGAGGTGGAAGCTAGGAGCAAGGGTTGCCAGCTCAGGTATCGTCCTCGTCACTTGACCGAAGTTCAAAATTACAAGGTCCGTTGGCAATAGCCCTAGTGTGGCATTAATAAAGCCAAAAGAAACCATTTTTCTTTCATTATTTTTGATTGATATATATGAATACCTGGAAACAATTTAGAGAGATATATTTTTAATGATTTGAAAGTTTTTTAGCTTGAAAGGCAGTATAATTCAATTATGTAAAAACGTTTAATTTAGAAAACTTGCGTAATTTATTATTTTAAGTATAATATCGGAATACAAACTAAATCAATAAAAGTTTCATTCAGTGGTTACATATGTATTATTTACATGTAATTTAATTTTTATATACCGGTTGGTTATATAATTAGAGGGCCCTGCTCAGACCCATCTAGAACCCATTCTATTTATTGAATTTTGATGAAATTGGTAAATACATTATATGGGCCATGGGGAAACGATTTCTGAAATAAAAATAGTTTATAATTTGACCACCAAGGGGATTTATGGCGCTTAAAGAAGGACAAAAAAAATCTGTCAGAATCATTAAAATTTATGTGTGCACACAGTGTACTCCATCGACATCAATTACGTGTTGAAAGTGCATTATAGCGTGTTCAATGGCAGCTCGAAGGAACTCTCGAGGGATTCCAGTAACATGGCGTCTTATGATGGCTTTCAATTCAGATAAAGTCCTAATTCCTCCTCCATAAACACGCTTTTTAAGGCTACACGGTACTCTTTTTCAAAAAAATTTTTTGGAGACAGTAATATTAAAAGTAACTTATGTATTGTTTTCATACTATATTATTAAACTGATTCTGAAAATAAAAAGTCAATTTAATTAGTCCTTATTTTAAAATTTAAAAAAATTTAAAAATTTTGAAGTTTTTTTAAACCCTTATAAAATACACAATTTTTGAAATTTTTTAATTATGTTGAGTGATTTATATTTCATACATTATTGCAAACAAAAGTTAGTATGGATTTGAAAATCTGTTCCCTTGTTGATTTTTAATAATTATTTTTCTAGCTAAACCTGGAAAAAACAGGAAATTTTTTAAAATATTAATTTTAACATTTTTTAAAAAAATAACTAGGGATCCCAGACCTAAATCCATACTAACTTTTATAGAACACATATATCTCAGTATGTATAAAAAATTTCAAGACTCTATCTTGAACAGAAAAAAAAGCCTTAGGGATTAGAAAACACTTACATCTTCAAAAATAAAAGTCTGAGAAAAATGCATTTAAAGTTTTTAAAGGCATAAAACAAAAACTAATAATACTTGCAAAGATCTAAATTTTTAATATATTATCTAACTACTTATATAATATATGAAAACACTACTTTAATTAAATATTATGGCAAATATTTTTATTTATTCAAAATATGTTTTTGCAAAATATCGATATAGCATTTTTTACGATGACAGATAATTCAGCTTAAAGTTAACATAATAATTTCACAAAAGTTTTAAAGCACAATACACTTATAAAAAATAATAATGATATAAATAAAAGTTTAAAAAAAGTTAAAAACTACCAGGTTTGTACATAGCACCTAATTTTTTCTGAATTTTAAATCGACGCAATTTAGCAAGTGTTATTTTTTTCTGCGCAACTTTAAAATTTGCAGATTTCCTTTTTTTTCTGAAATAGGTTCTCCTATAATGAGTAAAGTACACTAAATGTTCTGATGACAAACTTGTTACAAATTCAATTAGCATCCTGAAATGTTTTTAGAGCTTTTAATGTTCCAACAATAAATTCAGGTATTGCACTCGACATGGCAATCAACACGACTCCTAGAAGCTGTATTTTCTTTGGAATATTTGTCCCATATCATCGAATGTAATGCTTCATTAGAATTATGTGTCAAACCTCTGACACATGTGCTTAATAATTCAGTTGATGCTAATCGCTGATAAATAGGCAAGATTTTGGGCAAATATTCTTCGTTGATTGTTATTTTTACCCAATCTTTGTGAATACCTGATTTTTTTCCACGTGCTAATGATAACTGGTAAAACACCAAGAGTCAAAGAGCAAGATTGTGTCCCGGAAACTAATACTCTCAGATCTTTCCCATAATTTCACAGCTGCATTTACTTCCATTGCACTAGATGATCCGACATGTGTTGTACTACAAACATTTTGTTGTCCTTTGTACCAAATACGAAATTCAGCACTTTCTTCTCCAAGCTCAAATTTAGTCTGTTCACATTCTCCACGTCGCTTTGACATTACTTCGTAGTCTATCACAAAGCCAGTCAGCAAGTCGATAACATATCCTATTCCGATATTTGACGTTGACGTATGTTCTCTTGTCAACCAGCTTCCATCATATG
>BMAW01077001.1:148395-194882 GCA_019974015.1 Nephila pilipes | reverse complement strand
CTATTGATGCCCTTTGCAGGCTTGAAATTATAAATACAGTAGTACCTCTTATAAGGAACTCCTCTAATTAAGGGATAATTATGTTAGTGCTAGTCTTTCAGAGTAGATTATGTATTCATCTCTTTTTAGAGACCCTTCTATTTAAAGGACATAATGTATGGTCCAGTGAGTGAGTTTTATTGAGAGATACTATTGTACTTCATTATAGATGTATAGAGTTTTACCCAAAATTAATTTCAAGAAAAGCAGATAGGTTTTATTCTGCAAAACTACTCAATATTTCCTTTTCATTTTACAGGAAAACTAGTTTTGTTTAGTGTTTCAAACATATTATTTTAAATTTTGCCAAAATAACTTACTTTTGTTCATGTTGATACCATTACTAATTTTATGTATCCTGTACCGATAAGAAATTTATCTTGTGTTTCTAGCTCAACAAAAACATGCATTGTTTGTTGCTTGGAAAAAGAAACAAAACACGATAACCCACTTCCAATTTCAACATTTATTCGATACAATCACAAGCAAGAGTACATGTATCAGTTTTCGACCAGCGATTCTGACATACATGAATGCTCATTATGTTTATTGCTTAAAACAATGATAAGAAGTAAACTTTAACAAAATGATATATATGTATTTAAAAACACAACACATGTTACATAAAAATATTCACTTCCAATTCTTATAAATTTACGTGCCAAGTTACATTCCTTCTACTGATAAGATAACAGAACAACATTCATATTTTAAGAAAGCACCAATAAATTTCGGAATCAAGGAGCATATCGTTAAGTAGAGAATAGATACAGATTTCATTACAGTCAATGGTACAAAATTATAGTTTTCTTACAAAACTAACATGATATCTATGCATTAAAAAGAATTACTTTGTACAAACTCATAAAATGTAACACATTTTAATATCTGAAGTGCTAAGAATTCTGTATATTTAAATAAAAAAGATAAGATTCCGGACATTGTACCGTTTTATCTTTTTTATTAACCCCAGATATGGAAAATATCCAGTAATGAAACTTCTTGAAAATAATTATGGACTAAGATTAAAAATAATTCAAAAATTAATTTACAATAAACAGAGCTTTTATAATTATTTTGTTTTTTGTGTAAAATCCCATCGAATATGAAAGTTGTATCCATTTCCCGTCATACTTGCACCAATACTTTTGGTGGTCAAAAATTCCTTATTCCATTCAAGATAGAAATGGTTTAGTCCTCTTCATAGTGAATTCCAGGCCCCATAAATTCATCTATATATGAATTTAAGTGGTGTCACGTGGTTTCTTCTGTTCTGACGCTTTTATTACGTCATTTAACCAACCATGCAGTCTCAAATTTTTATGTATTCACAGAAGTTTTCGAATACACTAAGTTAAAACAGTTGTTAACTTTTAACTGTTCGATTTTCGCAGGATTTCCCCGATAAGTTCAAAAAAAATATGATGGATCAGTCTCCAGTATTTTACTATTTTGCTTGGGAAAAAGTAGTAGCCTTTCTGTCAGAAACCCTAACAATAAAATTTGCGATTGTTCTTATTTTTTGAAAGAATTTCGTAGCTTCGAGATGGCTTTAAAGAGTATTCGAATTTTGTAGTTGCGAAATTATTCTAAAACATTCTACTCTGAAGTCCCAAATTTTGATCATTTATCCAAAATGTGAGGTGAATAACAAACAGCAGCCAAAGACAATTGCTGATATAACTTTTGTTTAAATGAAGTCTAAATAAAGTTATATAAAAACAAGTGGCAAATAATAAAATCGGTATCGCTATGACAGATAGCAAAATAACCGTGAAAGTAATGTTTGATTTCACTCTCCATTTTTGGCAGAATATCACATCAGTTGGCGACATTTTTCTGGTTTGGCGGAAGGTTTCGATGGGATTTTATACTCGCACCATTATATTCAACTATTTCATTTAAGTGTTTATAATATCTTTTACAGATCCAATTAAAAGCAATTTGCTCTTAAATCCTCAAATTAACAGATTTTAAATTCAATGAGTTTAACTACATATTTCCGAAAGTAGTAACGTATTGTTAGTAACACAATAAAAACATAGGAAGACTTGTGCTCAAAAGCAGATATGTAAACATTCTCACAAGCAGGCAAAGCACAAAACATAACATAACAAGTTACATAAATAATAATGCCCAGCATTATTAAAAATGGAAAAAGTCAAAATATAACAAAAATTCAGCAAATCATTTTTATTCCATTAAAATGCAATAATTTATTTTAACAGAACAGAAGAAAGGAAAATAATTGATCAATTATATAAACAAGAATTGTTAGAAAGTATGAAACATATATGCAATAGTAAATGCAATGTACAATATTAGCATTCGATAAACATCATTAAACATAAACAATGACCAGACAAACAGTATTTCAGAAACTTTCAAAACACTGACATTCTAAAATTCACCGGATAATAATGTAAGTATAAGAAATATATAATTTTTTTTTTCTTGTCATTATTGTACACAAAGCTCGTATCACTTTTGAAATATCAAGTAAAATTAATTATATAAATTCTCACCATACAAAAATAGAATTTGCGATCGAAACACAAGATAGAAAAAATATATATAACGAAAAAATATTTTTTCTTTCAATAACACACTGAGAACGCTTAAAAAATAATTACTGTATTAACTTAATTTTCTTAACAGAAATAGAGCGAAAGAAGAATTTGTACTGTCTCGCTGAAAATCTTTTTATCGGAAATTAATCATAGATTTATAATTTTCCACCCAACAGCTTAATTGCTATGACGTTAAGCAATGCACCTTATTTTCTGAATCTTTCTTTTTTAATTACACTTTCTACATTCACGTGTCTTTCTTAAAAAATGTTGTTCAAACTGATTTCCATTTTTTTTTTTTTTTGGCTTAAATCGAACCCATAAATCAATCGTCGAATAGGTGGTGATTCAGGAAGGTAGAGTCCATTCATCAACAGAACTCTATTGCGTACGAAGAACAACAACTTTGAAGGTGCATTATAACAAATGGCGTGTAGAGTTTAAGGACACTTAACAGATGTAAGTCACACTTAATTCTAAGATCTATTGAGCTACGTGTAATAATAGGTCCTCAGATTACACGTTTATGTCGTCACTCATGGAAAGGCTGTCACAATCCGAATCGAGAATGAGATCGAATGAGTCGTCAAGGAGTCCTTCTACGGAACCCAACCCTGCCCCTAGGAGATCTGAAGAGTCTATGGCGTCTATGACAGAGTGCTGGGCTATCGTTCCATCCAGCACCCTGTCATTAGGAGGTGCCGACTCGCCGTTGGCATCGGCCTGCTTCAGAATTTGCGACAAAGCGGCGATGTAATTCACCGCCAACCTCAAGGTAGTGATCTTGGTGAGTTTCGCATTGTCGGGGCCTGTCTTCGATGGGAACTGTGGAACCACTTTACGCAGAGTTTCGAATGCCTCGTTGATTTCTTGCATTCGGGATCGTTCTCGAGCATTTGCTGTCCGCCTCCTGTACTTGCTGAGCGGTGCTGGTTTCTGCTTGGGCTTGGGTGCTTTCTTAGCCACCGTTCGCCTGATCTCAGTCTCGATTCTGTTCTTGATGGAGCGTTGCCGAAGGTTGTAGTTGGGCAAGCGAACGGGAATATTTTCCGGGGCTTCTGTTGTGTTGGAATCGTCCGCGGATGAGCGTGACTCGACTGGATCAATTTCGGGAGCTTTTTGGTTTGAAGTAGGAATGGAGGTGGATGTTGGTGTAGGAATAACACATTGGGGAATGTCTAGAGTGTCACCAGCATCATCTAAGCTGTTATGAATGTACTTAGACCCGAACATGGAACTGAAGTCGAAGCTGGTTTCAACAAACTTGGGTGTATGTAGCACATTATCTTCCATTCCAAAAGATGCGCTTACCGCCATTTTCTGCAAACAAATGAAGGAACGAAACTTGTAGACTAAGATTTGTAGTTTTATGTAAAACAGAAGAAATTATAAGAATCCTTCTTGTATTGTTGAAGTTTTTAAGTGCAGTATTTATATTTCAAATAAAAAATTGACGAGCTTTTCTTTCGAACGTTCTCTCCAATTGCGATTTTAAATTGTGACATCGGATCAATCCATATAAAAGTGACCAGCACTTCAGCATTCACCAGAGAAACTATGATTCATGCTATACCTGTTTAAATGAAAAAAAACAAATATTATTTGATGCGAAACAGAAAAGATATCAAATAAATAGTATTTTTAAATCAAATTAGAATAATAGACATTAACAAGAATTCAAAATAACACATTGAGAAAGAAATATTTATTAATACTTGCAAATTATTTTACAATACAGTTAAATTGATGAATATTATAATATTTTTCTAAACAAACAAATAAGTAGTTCATAATATCATTCATATTCATAAAATAATAATTTCGTTTACTTTTTCAATCATTCTGATGAAGCAACTCTTATAAAAAATTGGAAAAAAATCGAAAATATTTAGGCAATTTTTTTTAAAATCAAATAAACAATTATAATTTTGTTTGTTATAAATATATTAATATTACTAATTTATAATTTTAAATACATATATGGCTTCTTATTTTCTTCTATTTCTTATAAGTACTTTTTTAATTTTAATATTAATAACCTGTTAGAAAATATAAGTAGCAGTTTTGATATTTTTATTGTTCTCTAAATTTTCTATATAACATATATCGTTCCTCTTTTGGCATATTAAGTTAATATCTGTTATTATGCAAATAAACGCTTTTTACAACATATTGCTATGTAATATTCTTACAGTATGATATATTTTTAATGAGTTTAGTGAGTATTTCTTATCATGTCTTTTCGAGAAAAAATGTTATAAATAAAATTCTACTAAAAAAGTACACTAGCATCTTTCTAAGGGGGTATCTTCGTCTAAAAAGTAACATTCATCTATTGTCTTTCGCACTTTTTCGTAGGTGGAACTGGTTAAACTGATCCAAGCTATTGTCTCTAAAATACAGGGTCTGACCGATTACCAGACGAATTGTTGGAATCCACAACCCCAGCGATATAATAAACGATAATTATAATGGGATTTTCAATCTGCCGACTGAATACAAATCTTCAGTGGTTCAGTAAAGTAGCGATAGCCGAAAATCACACAGGATGATAATTTGACCTTTTGGCTGTCTATCCCTTTGAGCGCGTGTTCCTAGGGTGATGCAACAGAAAGCTCAACACCCCCACCTCAAGTACAGTTTGAGAGAACTTTGGCTTATAATTAAAGGGCGTAATGCATCCTTTAGGGGCGTAGGGGTGAGGCTGCCAATTCTTGACCCGTAGGTGCCCAAGAAAAGGGACCGAGTGAATAAAAATGAGGGGCAGATCAAGTAATTAAATGTAGGTGCTCGCAAAAAGATTGGAATCACGTGGTAATTTCCGTGTGGTCAGAATCAAATGGCCATTGAATTGAATACACCTATGTAGTTGTGCAGAGCCCGAAAGTAGATATTATAACTCCATATTTAATTGTGTAGGGCTCAAATTGTTTTTAGAAAGATAGAGGTGCATTTGTTATTAAATATAAGCCGCGAAAACGGTCATTGATATTTGGCTTATCGGATTATCTCAATGAGGTACCATTTTTTAAATCTTTTTAATAAGCAATACTGTAATAGGTTAGGGTTGATGCATAGTAATTTCGCTGAGTTATTATAATAGGTTTCATCAAAAACTTCAAATGTTAGTAATTACATATGTTGTAAAAATTATTATATCGAGATTTTTAATTAAATCTCGTTTTCGATTATGAACCGTTTTGTCTGTCTTTGGCTTTTAAAAAAATGATTGCTTATTGCTGTCTGAACTAAAATAGACTCTAACATTTATTATTTTATGCATTATAATTTTAGCTGCATTTCAAAGTGTTGTGCAACTTTCAACATAATATGCTTACTAAAAAATTCATTTCCTTTTCTGATTTAAACACTAAACTTAGGTTTTTAAATGTACATGTATTCGAAACAACAGTAAAATAATTAGATATTTAGATACTCATGTTTCATAGGTGTAAATTGCTTCTTATGATCTTTTCTTCGTTATTCTATGCCTTAATCATCAGAGAAAAAAAATTGCAATTACTAGATATTACTCAATAATTAAACTGTCTATATATCCCATTATGAAAGCAATATACTGCACTTTCCAGTTCCAACGTTTTTAAAATTATTTTTAGGTGTTTGAATAACAGTACTACATTTAGTTTCCTCTTCAATATATATTTATTTAAGAACTTTTAGTTTTTATAAATAAACTAGCATGATTTCTTAAAAAAATGCAATTCTTTTTTAGATTGCACGTTTTGATACTTGACTTTCTAGAGAAATGAATTTCTATGAATGTAAGTTTAGAACTTCATAAATATTTAAGCCCTTTAATTAACTGACTAAATTTTTAAACAAAAATGCTTATTGAGCAGTGAACATTTTATTGTTTCTTTAAGAACCAACTTAAGTTTATAAACATTTTTAAAAAATGTTACAAATAATTTTCCTCTTTTAATAATTTTATGCATAAGTGCAGATTTTTACTTATCGTTACTCATTAAAAAATACAATTAATAGTTTAAACTCCTAAAAATATCAAAGTGCATAGTTGATTAATAATATATATTGTCTAGTCCAAAAGTTTATCAAGTAATTTATGTAATGAGGCAAACATGACGAGAATTACTAAATTCGCTTACGCTGACAAATGTATACGTATACTTACTTGTACTAAAATATAAAAGAAATAATAAATTACTCTTAGTTAAAGATTCAGTGATGAAAATAAATAAAAATAAATAAAGCATTTAAAGCGATTAAATCACATTTGCATATAAATGCTGTTCAGGCGAAGCTTCAGTTAAGGAAAAATAATATGAATGTAAGTCTTTTACTGTCAGGTAATGAATCAGTAAAATCAGATGTGTCAAGATATCAAAAACTTATCAAATTAAGACTCAGTTCGTTAGAAAAGGCTTCAGAAGTTCCCTCAACAAGTTAGAAGATTACATCATTTGTATATATTTTAATTTCTTTTTTTAGATACGCTTGCAGAAGAGTATCTGTAAGTTACACATGTTAATTTGATTCCTTTGTCATTGTCACCCTTTTTAGACAAAATATTTATTGAAAGTCAAAATAATCCCATAGGATTTTCATTTATTTTCAATTAACTATAGAGATATAAGTTTCTTCTTCCTACTTTATCTAATTTGGAATTTGAGTTTTACCAAACCAGGATAAAAATTTTAATGAATAGAACATATGCAGCACGTATTGCATCCATAGTAGAAGATAGAAAACGTTATTAATTTATGTTAAAAGTATTGATTTCATCACATATTTTATATCCTCTTGAGACGGTTCGGTACTGATATCTATTTAGCAAAACTTGAAATTATTTGGCAGAATCCTTGTTCCACAAACATTTAAAAATGACGGACAAGAAGAAAGTAACAATTGAAGGTATGTCAGCAGTTTTAATTTTGTTTTATTATACTCTTATGTATTTTTTTTGAATTAAAAATAGCTAATATACAATTTTAAATGTGTGATTTACATAATTTTGTTGTATATCTAATCAGTAACATATGTTTTTACTAGACTAAGATCCACTGTCCATTATAATGGACTGGTCAAAAATTGTGTATTTTTTAATTTAATAAAAAATGGTTGTATATATTGTTTTGAATTACTTTTTAAATGATTTATCTCACATTGAGGAAAAATTGCTCAAAGAATATGGTCTTGGGTCTCTAAAGGATATACATTTAATATGGGAATTTATATATTCATCTTCTTCAAAATAATCTTTCCTGCTTTCTTAAAAACTAAAGGACTTCGAATAAAATATAAAAGAATAAAAAGAAAAAGAAAATTACATTTATCGTCTAAGTTTCTGTATTTAATTTTAACACACCAAAATCATAAAAAAATCTCAAAAGTTTTAATAAGTTTCTTAGTTTTAATGCATAGTACAAATTGTTTAAAAGAGCTGTTTTACGCTAAAATGATTTAATGTCAAATTATCTGTTTTAGCAAAAAAGAGTCATTTTGATAAAATGGATTGAATTAGCTACAGACATTTAGCTCTTGTAGCTAATAATAGTAGCAAGGATTATTATTTTATATAAAATAATAAGGGTTTAATATTGTTTTATTTAAAATAATAATGAGTTTTTGCTGTTGATGATGCGTAACTGAAACAAAATATTTTTAAAAATTCTTTTTTATAAAAAATTTTAAAAAAAAAAAAAAAAAACATTAGATTTTTAATTAACTTGAAGTAGGATTTTTACTATGCTTATTATAAATAAAGCTTGTTATTTGGTGTACCTATTTTTGTTAAATCATCAGTTAATGTAAAATACCATACAGAGCTAAAGATTTAAGGATATTATAATAAAATACTGAAAATTCCCTTTTCTTCAATATTTTTTGATAAGACTTGTCTATTAAAAATTGTATGCAATTGCCATACTTAATATAATAATTTTGTCATAAAAAAAGCATAAAAGCGAAAGAAAATGTGAGGTACTATCGAAAATTCAATTTCAGAAATGCCATTCAAAATTTAAATTTGAAATGAATGTGTAGAGAAAACAACAAAGTATGTTTTTTCTAGTACACATACGCTAATTTGTCATAAGAGATATAAAATTTGAGTTTTGTCACCTTAAAAGATAACGAATTGACTAGACATAGAAATATACCAGTAAAATAAATTTCTTTTCACCAATATTGGATACTTTTTAAAACTCCATGAAAACAAATGTTTGCTTATTACAGCTGACAAAAGCTGCAAATAATACTAATAAGTAAAAAAAATATCAAATACTTGTTTGTAAATACGAATGGAGGAAATTTTTGGGTAAATACGTGAAAAGTTTCGATATTTCGAACTTAAGTACCAAAAAGAATTTCATCGTGAGAACTTTCATACCTGACATTGTTTTGTACATCGAAAAGTTTATTAAACAAGAATAACAACTGAAAACTTATTTTCTGGTTCTGTTTACGCATTCTTCTCATCGAATGCTCTCAGACGAGTAAAAGAAACATAAGTTTCATGATCTGAATATGCAGACATGCTTCATTTGCATAGAGTTTTCTAAAAGGACTCAGAAAAAAAATTCACAATTTTTTTTTTTATGAAAGTATCAGAAAGTAGGCAGTAATGACTTATTCAACCTACACAACCTAGGAATTTCTTTTGTTAGTGTGTTTTGAAATGGGTTTCCTTTGACATTTTTAAAGGATTAAACTCTAAGAATTTAGTTTTGGATGAAAGTTAAATCATTTTTTTTTAAAAAAAATCATGCACTTTTCTTTGTTTTGTAGCAGAAATTCTCATTAAAATAAATACACTTTTACACAGAAGCTCATGAATTTTATTTCAAAGAAACAATAAATATATATCCTTTATACATAGTTTTTAATATTTAAAAAAAATTATTCTCGAAGCTTAAAATAAGGATTAATTTATCGAATAAATATAAAAAAATATAAGGCTTCGAGCCTCCCATGTTTTCAAAGAAGAATACTGATACAAAATAAACTAATACCATGCTCTACTTAAACATTATTTTTAGAATTAATAATAGTTGAATATAGCACAATATTTTGGGGAAGATGGAGAATAAATTATCTGCTATTTGTTTCGAGAATAGGAAAATTCATTTATGTATTAAATGATCCTTTATTTCTAGAGCTCTTATATGCGTAATAACATATTGTAATAATATTTTTAGATTGCAATAATGGAAATAATGAATCATTTTGGCAAAAGGATTTGACTAAATAAAAAAATAATAAATTCAACAATCATTCAACTATAGAAATAAATGAGTCGTAATTCTGAAAGATTTTATGTTTTAAAAAACTCAAACATTTAAACTGTTATGTTTTATTGACAAGGAGTCAAAATAAAACCATTTTTAAAAGTCATTTTTCAAGTCTAAGACCATTTAAAATTTTTAGTATTTAGTACTTTTATACTGTAATGCATTTAATTTCACATAATGTTTTTTCTGCTGGAATAACATCATAAATATCATCCAAAAATCTTTTTATTCAAATTTTGTATAAAGGAATAACACAAATTAATAGAAATAATTTCAATAGAATTTTATTGAAACATTATAAATTTCACAAAAGTAAATAGTTTCTTCACAAATAATATAAATTAAATCATCATATTTTGTTAGTATTTTATTTTATTACCTATTTTCCCACTATAAGTTTTGCTATACGTGGTATTAGTATTTTAGTGCACAATATTTTCTAAAAAGTGTGTGATAACAATACAATACAATTAAAATGTAAATCAACAGAGAAAAATTATAAGTTTTAACCGAACTGATTTATTAATATAAGACATATTTTTAAATACAATTTACATATCATTAAGGACAATTTAACTGTTTATTATCTTAATATTCACTAATTCTTTATTTAAATATCCAATTTCTTCACATAAATCTTAATTTATATTTTTAACTTGTAAGCGTTGATGGACTATTTTCAATAAAATTTGGATTTTAACTCGAAGAAAAGCTTTCGCTTTCCTGATGAACAAAATAATTCCATTTTTAATAAATTTTAATAATTTAATGACTTTGTTTCAGAAAAGGTGAATCATCAAGTGTACCTTTGAAATAATAATTATTTATCTAATTCTCCCAAACATCTTGAGATGTTTTAAAATTCCTTTGTAATTATACCTTTATTAGCAATTGAAAAACATTAACAACCTAATATTTCTATTTGTAGACGATTACCTACTGTAAACCTAATTATACATATTTTTACTATGCAAAATAGCAAGACTTAAGAAATTTGCGACTTAATTAACCGCTGTAACCTTTGTTTATGTGTACCTAATATGAATTTTTGGTAATTCTGAACATGCTAGAATTTCGCATCTATCTTTGGAATAACACGCTAATTTTTGGATTGCTTCCATAAAGTTTCTCAAAATGGCTCTCTGCACGTGACGTAAACAATATATTTTAAAATATCCTAAATATAATTGAGTTAACGCCGTAAGCTTATTGTTTGTTCACTATTACCTACATTACATAGAAGTACATGATTAAGACAATAGATCTCGTGGTGCGAAATGGGGCATCTCCAGCATACTAATTCCTTGAAACCTTTTGCAGAGGGTGTGGGTCTAGAAATCCGAACACGATTCTTTCAGATCCGTCTTTCTCGATGTCCAGTGAACGCCCTTCGTAAAGTGCCACAAGGTCGATTCTGCTGTGGTTTATGGTTGCGTAAGGCACCTTCCTCGCGCGACCCTCCTTGTCTGAAAATTATAGTCGCTCGGAGGGATTGAATCCATTGAGAATATAAAACATGATAGTTGAAAGGTGTCATCTTCCTGTCTGTAAACTATACATTTTACCGTGAATAACTTCGGGTTTTATCAAAAAATAGAAAGAACTTCGATGGTAAGAAAGAACCGTTATTTTTAAGTGAAATATCCACTTTGTATCCCGCTAATTGAAACAAAGAGGAAAAAGAAGTATAAAGGACATGTTGAATATTTCATATTTAGTTTACTTTCAAAGAAAAGCTTAAGTTTTCTGCAATTATAAATTAATCATCCCTTAACTGAAATACAAATTATAAATAGTCAAATGCTTATAAATTGATTGACTGATTGGTTTTAGTAACGTCAAACTAGAAGCAACTCGAGGGTTATTGGCAACGGCTCTCGTAATTTTGACCCTTGGTCAAGTGAGAAGGAGGACATTTGAGCTGGCACTTCCCTCTCCTAAATTCCATATCATACCAAGGGAAGGACTTGAACCTTGACAGATTTAATGCGCATCAGTCCAGGCGGCATCAAGGCCCAAAACACAACTCGGCGGCCGCAAGTTCACGACTATAAATAAACTACCGCAGCCTCGAACTTACTAACGTGTAGCTATATATATATATATATATATATATATATATATATATATGTGTGTAGATAGATATATCTTTTTAGTTACCTGTAGTATGGATTTTGTGCTATTTTTGTATACTAATAATAATATAGCGAAGTCGTTTCAGAATGTATCATGTAATTTTTTTTTTATATTTCAGCTTTTTTCCTTAAGAAAATAGCATAGATTTTAGTGATTTAGGATTTCGAAACAAATCACTGTTTAAAGTTATGCAATAAATGATTTGTCTGAAACACATAAAAATCAAATGAAAACATTAAGAAAAAAAAAAGAATTCAGCATGCTTTTAATTATTAATGTGTCTTAAAGACGTATTCAGATAACTAACTAATTCCCGGTATGTTCAGATTCTCTTTTAAATCTCAAGTTGAAATACTTAATTCATATTCACGCAACTCCTTTGCCTTTCTTAAAATCTCGTATAAAATTAAATACCGAATTCAGGGTAGTTCAAAAAAGTAGTAAGAAAACTTAAAGAGGTGATAATACATACAAAAACAAACAGTTTTCATCAAAGCATACATGATCTAAAATGAAACACAAATACGCTACCGAAACATGGGTGTGGAAGTTAGAGGAGGGTTGCCAGCTCAGGTGTCATCCTCGTCACTTGATCAAAGTTCAAAATGGAAAAGGTCCTTCGCTAATAGCCATCGTGTAGCTTCTAGTGCGACGTTAATAAAGTCAACCAATCAGCAAATACACTACCAGGCGCAAAATAGTAAAATCGAGAACACGATGAGAGAACACAAGAATAACGTAAAGTTACAAAAAGCAATTTTAATGAAAAGTTATAATTGCCACTTCCACACCTGATAATAATTGCTTCATCCACACCTGTTGTTTGAATAGTCCTTGTATGATCTGGATCAGATCGGGAAACAAGAAATGATTCCGTTTCACCAAACAAGTAAGCAAATGTTTTCGAATAGTGCGACTGCCTATGAGGAAAATGCTCCCCGTACATTCGTGCTGCCTCTGTGGTACTTCCGTTTATTGCCCCATAAATGAAATGTATGTTTATTTTTTCGGTTTTACAAAAGTGCACCACCATCCCGAACGTTACAACTGCTATAATAGTTGCATACTTGAATTACTCCACAGGGTTGGTATCGGTGTCCTTTATTCATTGTGACGCATACTTTATTACGGTTTCTTCTACTTCCCCAAAATACATTTGCATGCACAATGTTCTTTCTTTCCCGATAAATCGCATCAGGAATACCGTTTTAATGTTTGAGAAGTGGCTGTTTCGAAATATTTTAGCATATTCGGTTTAACTTTAGACCCTTTACTGTTTGATGAGAATTGTAAGTATTTATATGTACTATCACCTTGTTAAAAATTTCTCAGTCTTTTCTGAATCATTTTGTACAATTTTCATTGCATGTCAATATTATTTTCTCCCGGCACTAAAATTTCATCAACAACTTTAAATAAAATGTAAAGATACACTTTATGCCTGATAAGAAATCTTAGAACATAATAATTGTTTCCTCAATATCTTTAATTTTTTTAATGTCATTCAACTTATATCTGTACAAATATTTCAATTATCTAAGATGTAATTTAATTCTTATGAATAAATGTAATATTCCAAGATGGCATTTATTCATACAATAGCATTTCTCTCTAAAGGATATATACCACACAATAGTTCACAGCATCCGATGACATAAACATCTTGATCTCTTAATTAAATAAAAAGTCCTTTCACTGACTTAACGAAATAGCTGCAAACGGTACTGTTCGAAGCCATTTTCACACAACTACCTCATAATCACAACACCACCTTAATTAAACTCCCGATCAAAGTACAATGTTAAGCAAAATTTATGCTTAATTAATGTCTGAGCTGATTAAGCAAATTTTCTCCCGTCCTATCACTCCCATAATATCGCTGACATCAAAAATTGATCGTGTGGCTCAATCACTTTATTAATCCTAAGATTCTTACAATTTAATTAGGCCGAAGAGGCTTTTTATCGCAACTAATACTAAAATATAGTTAACAGGTGTCCATTTTCAACTCCGGGAGTTTCAACACCGGAAGTTTCAATTGGCGATTAATAAAACGCCTTATCGAATTTTCTCGTTCAGGTACTGACTACGAAAATGGTAAACATTTTCTGCTATCGACATCCTAGTAATCCGTGAAATTGTTGAAGAATTAATGAACTGAATCTAAAATCAGATGTAAATGAGATAATTATCTGGCATTCCGATCTAATTACCATTATTGGGAACAATGGCAGGAATTTGAAACTTTTGACAGTAATTTTCTAGCTTGGTCTAGATTTCAAATAGACAGTTTCAAGAACACGTCTACTTTAAACTGTAAATTTACAGTAATTAATTCACAGAAAGACAGTTTAAAATCTGTATATTAAGCATTTTATTCTCTTCAATAGTTTCAGAATTTTGGTAATTTTTTCAAGTTATTAACTCAGCTAATTAAATGAAATATGAAACTTTAGAATATATTTCGTACTTAACGATTAATGCAATAGATGTAATAAAAAAGTACAATTTATTATCTCGTTCTATTTAAGTCATTATTAGTATATATATATCCATTAGTATATATACTTATACTGAGTATACTATGTATTTTCAGTCTTTAGATAAATAAATGCTTTGATAATGATAATATAGTCAATTGTCTTATAATTACAAAATATATCTTTATAAAGACATTGAAATTACCTTTCAATCCCCGCATGAAATATTTGTTAAAATTTCTGAATAATTAGTGTAGCGGTGCAGTATTTTTAAATTAACTAAAATATCTATATGTAATAATTTAACATTAATTCAATAATTTCTCTTAATGATAATTTAATTTTCTATTCTATCACATTTCGACTAATTTTAAAGTAAAGAGTTCATTCTTATTTCCTGAATCTACTCAAATTATCCTTTTATTTCTTAGATCACTCGCTCATAATTTTCCCACGGTCATAAATCTGCCAAAATAATCCCTACAAGACTCCCTGACTTTTGTTGGTATTCCCCCAGAATCTCTAATTCTGCACCACATGTTACATTACGTCTAGTGTGAAAATTCCCTGCTGTATAACCTATTACACAGCGAAAAAGCTGTCTCTCCTCTCTTAAGATGTTCTGAAATATATATGGTGTTTCGCTTCGGCCTTGGTGGCCGAATTCCGACTAAAGTGTGCTAGAATCAATAAACAATCTGTTTGACCATATATTCAGGCTGTTTCATAAAAATTGAACAAATGTTTAATATCTTTTATTTTTATAGTCTACAGAATTTTAAATGGTTATTTTTTAATTCATAATATATATATATATATATATATATATATATATATATATATATATATAAATATGTGTGTGTATGTATGTAGTTCAAAGAAAAATGTAGATTCTATGTTTTATTAATGCATATAATCATCATAAATAAAACACGTAGTACCTAAGACACAAAAAATTAATAAAACTTTAGAATTTTATATTTGATTTAAAATCCATATTCTTAGGGGACGGCTAGAGATAAAAATAAATAAATAAGCTATCTTTGTTTTTTTAAGTTAAATGACTCTATTATTCTCCCAAAACTTCCTGTGTAGTTTTATATTGTAAATAATCATATTTCATTACAACAGCTGTTGTTCATAAAATAAATTAGTACGAATCATTTTTCCAATAAAATTAAGTTTGTAGAAGTAAATTATGTCAAGGGATAATTTTGGCAAAATATCCTTTAATATATTAAAATCTAAGATAAATATTTAATTCCACAAAGTAGTACATGCTTATGTTAAATGTCCTAAATTTTCAAATGCAATCAACCCTTCCATATATTCTTATAAATTTTATACACCGGTAGCGGAGCGTAAATTTCAAGTTGACCAACGTTTAAACAAAATAATAATCTGATCATGATGTCCCATAATCCTGAATTTACAGCTTCCACGGCTAAAGGAATACGTACAAAATCTTATCGATATTGAATTATCTTTTACCGGTGAGAGATTCTAACCAGAATGATCCGGCAAGAAGGGAGGGGAAATTAAGTTTGCGGCCAGAATTTTATCTCCTTTCCAAACTCTTAGCAAAGGAGCTCTGTGGAGTTATTGACATTGACATGGGGATTTGAATATTGAAGCTCTGAAGCGTTCGAGTGGTTCAGAACTTCCTGTTCTGTGCTTTTCTATTATATTTCAGGGGAGACAGGTTTTTAAATTTCTCTGTCAGAAGTAGTAAACCGGAGCAGGAAATATAATGACGAAAAGACGGAGATGGATTTAAGCGTTGGAAGAAAAGAGAGCGGAATTCTTACTGACTCAGGAATTCCTTTTATTAGAAATTCGAAAGTTGAGATGATGCAGAATAATTTTCTATTCAATATTCTCTGTAAGTAATCTTGAGTTGACTCAGTATTTGTCAATAAAACAGTGCATAAAAAGATTTATTTTATGAAATGCATGAGCACTAGAAATAATTTTTTTCAAAATATAATAAAATAAATAAGTTTCTATTCCTGAATGATATTTAAGTTAATAATGAAGGTTAACTCTGTTAATATGTAATATGCTTTCCTATTATGTATAATACGGGGCGTAATATAATAAATAATTGAGAAATATATATGTCATAGAAAACGGAAAATGCAATTTTTTGGAAAATACATATAAGGGTGTTTTCAACACAAAAATGGCATTATATGTGATAAACGAAGTATATGAATATATAAAATGTAAGATACTCTCTTTAAGATAAAGTGGATTAAAAAGTATATTTATTTGATGCTTTTTGTAATTATTGTAGATATGACAATTACTTTCCCTACGTAATTTAACATTTGAAATTTATAAAATATTTGTCATGATAGAAGTAATTCTTTTAACGTTTCTAACAGATAGTTAGCCTATTTGTGTAGTGTAATGTACACAGAACTAATGGGAATCAGATTTGGTATCAGGTATCTCATAATAATAAGAATAAATCCCTGAAATTCGATAAATCTGCCATAGATTAAATTCCAAATTCTAATGTTGTACTTATGTTTAGAGTGGGTTGCCTGCTTAGACCCAATCTCGTCATCAGACTATGGGTCAAAATTAGTAGGCTCATTGACTGTGTTAAGTGGACTTTTGAGTCGAACAGAAATAGGTAGCCAAATGTGATGAACGAAAGACAATTCTAACTAGTAATTCATCATTAATGTAAGATAAATAAAAAAGATGACATGATAAAACTAACTGAGTATCATGAGAAAACTTTACAAAAAACATCTTCAAAAATATTAACATTCTGGATCTCCAAAAGACTGAAGATGTGTAATGAATTCTTCGCAAATATTCCAATTTAAAGCTGAAAATTAAAAAAAAAAATATTGGATTTATACTTCGAGTGCGTGTGATATTATTATGTAAACTATATTAGGAAATCTAGGAGTAATTATAATAAAAGAGTTAAAAACTTTGGTTAACATTCGGAAGACATAGTTGTAACAATTAAAGTGTTTTGGAGGGTGGAAGCGATTGTAATCTCTCTTCCTTTGAAAATTCTAATTGAAAAATTCTCTACATCAGAATTTCAAAAAAGAAATTCACATTTTCTATTTAATTTAGAAAACGGCCGGAAATAGAATTTAAAATTTTTCTATTTAAATTAGATATCTGAGATATTGTTATGAAAAATAATTAGATTTAATCTATGATTTTTATTTCGTTGTTATGTAAGACCTCATAAACGTACTTCTTAATAAGGTATCTACTAGTCTAAAAATTATGTATAAAGTGTCCCTTTCAAAAGAAATGATTAAGTAAAAAAGTTGTTTTAGAATTTAAAAAATATGCATTACCGAATCAATTTTTAGAAATAAAACTGGTGCTTATTTTTCTGTCTCTCATTTAACTAATTATTGTTATTTAAAAAATAATAGTTTTTAAATTAAGAATGTAACAGTGAGTTATTCATTAGGAGTTCTCAATAAATTCTAGTACCTATTATTGCGGCATTCAACAAAAGCTCTATAGTAATTCACAAAAACAAATTTAAACTATAAAAATCCGTTAATGATTCCCTTAAACTCGTCATTATTTTCGTACAACTTACATTTTACGTATTAATAGTACTGATATAATAGGTGAAAAAAAATTATTTCCAAAGGTTACTAGAATTGAATTAAATTTTTTTTCCTAAATTTAAATTTCGGTTATTTATTCATATATAAGTAATTCCAAAATTGCGAATATTTTTCACTTTAGAAACGTATTGTAACGTTTCAATAAAATAAAATGAAAATCAAAAAATTGTTCCAATGTTGTCTTATATATTGTTCCATTTCCTTCGTTTTTATATAGAATTATTTAAAACGTTCGGAGCCTACGGAATTCGTTCGGAATATAGCATAGCCTACATTTACAATAAAGTACGTGTTTTTATAACATTTTGATGCTTTTTCTATCTAAATCTTCAGTTTAGAAGTACATGAATATGTATTTCTTCTGACCAAGATTATTATTGAAGTCATTTTCTTCAAATATGTCCCTATGAAGCCATTACTTTCAGGACTTCATTTCAATTTTTGAGGGGTTGCTTTTTAAAAAAGATGCTTTTCAATATTCCACATTCTTTTAGAAAAAGAAATTATTCGAAATAGTTGAACGAAATGAAAAGAATTAAAAAAATGTTGTTCATTTTGGTATGTTAATTTCTGATGACCTTTACATGAAAAATAATTGCAATTGCTCAGCTAGTTTATGAAAAAGAATAAAATATTGAATTTTTTTATTATTAAAAATAATATTTTGTATAAGCTATAGATTCGAAATAATAGTTTCATGGAAACAAAATAAAATAAATATTTAAAATGAATAAAATGTATTTATAAAAAGCGTTATACCCATTTTTTCCTAAAAATGCACGAGATTCTATACTATTAAAGGTTAGGTTAAACATAATAGAATTAATAATTTAAGGGAATAAAATTGCAAACAGTACAGCCAGTAAAATGATATCTGCAAAAAAAAGGATTAAAATCTGGAAAACTGATTAATCATGTTTAAAGATTTTTTTTATTTAAAATGTCTTGAAACAACTGCAAAATGAGTAACTCCATTTGTAATTTTGATTTATAGTAACATTCTCCATCTTTTTTTTAATTTCGAACGCAACTTTCCATACCAGCTTTAACTGCGCCTATTAAAACTCATACAATGGCAATAAATATTCAAAAGAATTTTTAGATATGCCTTGAATTTATTTCTTTTTTTTTCCTACATATTTTCCATATTGCATATAAAATATTTTTATTGATTTCACTTACTCTGGAAACTACCCATAGCTTAAAAGATTTTAAACTACAGAGAAGTGACAAACACAATACTGGAGTCCATTTTTCAAACTCCTTCGAAATATGAAGGTTGTCACGAAAACAAAGAGTATTAAATTCCTTTAAAATCGAAAAGGTAACATATTTTTGAAAAGTTTACAAATTCATATTTCTACATCTAACACTATTTTTTTTGATGCAGTCACCTTACTTCACAATGCAATCTATGATGCGAGGGAGGAACTTTCTTCCACTTTTGTCAAAACTTTTCCGGAGGCCTGTTTTGCCCACTGTTTGATGACACACAGGAACTCTTTGGGCGGCTGAAAACTTTTTTTCTACCAAAAATGACCTCAGAGAGGTGAACAAACAAATATCCGAGAGTGCCATATCGGAGTTGTCAGATGATTGGTTGATGATCTTGGTGATGTCACTGCAAAACGTGCATTGATATGTATATTAAGCACACTCTCTTCTATCCCTTTCTTTTGATCTGTATCATCCTCCTTAATTTTTAAGGATTTCTTAGTATCGATCAGCAATAATTGTTTCAATACAGAGTAAAAATTCAGGAAGGAGAATCTCTTTAATGTCCCAAAAGATAGAGACCATGATTTTCGGACCAAAACAATGGTTTTAAAAAAAAAATTCTGCAATATTTACTCTCACGACAGTACTTGTATATATTAGATTGGATCATAACACCATCCCCATAAACAGTTTTTATTTCGTCAAAATCTGGAACAGCGCGTTTCCCTTCGTGAGAAGAAACGGGATTATGCTTCTCAACTTATATCTGGCGGGATTTATTATGATTACATTCATTTCACTACGGTACTATGACAAGAGTCACATAATCAAAGGAGCGCGAAGGAAAGCATGCATTCTAACTACTTCTTAAATTTTTATCTTGAACGCCGTGCGACCAACTTTTTATCATTTTCACAGATTCTGTCTGCTTCTCTCTACAACTTAACCATTTATTCGCAAAAATATTCAGAGGAGTCAATAACACAAAAATATCTGAATATAAATAAACTTATCGTTTGCTAAATAAATTTGCAAACATCAATCGAAGTTATATTTCATATTTGATGCAACATTTAATAATAAAAATAGGTAAAAAAAGGGGAGGAAATATATTTAAAAGTGTTACTGTGTCACAAAAAAAACTTTTACAAATATTTTATCATTTATAAAATTAATTTTTTGATATTCTTAGACCGAACACAAGACGTGATGTTTCGAATACGATCTAACATTCTACAACAAAAATAAGTAATAAATGAAAACAAAATCTTCGATCACCGATTCTATGATTCCAATATCAATATCTAAGTACACTTGAGCGACAGATGTTGATCGATAACTTACATACTTAATTTAAAGTGGAGAGGTCGTTGCTGGATGAGAAAGAGACTAGCCCATATATTAAAGGGAAGACTACCTCTCCGCGTTATCAGATTTCAATAGATCGTGACTTCCTTAGCTGACATAAGATGCTCGGGAGAATGTATTTGCCTCGGAGGCATTATTGAAGCAGAAAATGAGAGTTTTCCTTCTCTCCAACTCGGAGATAAGATACAGTTTTGCTTTTTTTCATGACACATATTCGGGTTTTCTTTAGAGGGGACTTTGATGCATGTATTTTCAATACTTGATTTCTATTTCATACTGTAACGGTGTCGTAGTTTATTTTGAAGTACAAAATAGGAACAAATATAAACCAGACTTTTTTATAAAGTATATTTTCCGAAATACTACTTACCCAAATTACATCAATGTTATTTTTCTATAAATTCTTCTTTGAGATCTATACATTGGTAGTTTTTTCTCCTGTTTGATAAAAAGAAATTGGACAAGTACGGAGCCAATTGAGCACGAATTTCCTATTTCATCACTCAATGAAATTCTTTCTCCTTCCAACAATTCTTTGAGGAGTCTAAACAAATGCTAGTCCAAAAGACTACCATTTTTTTAGACTCAGTATTGTAGGGACGATGTTCGAGTAATATCTTGTGAAGTTTCCTTAATATTTCTTGTATTAAATCTGTGGCATATTTCATTCATATTTAACACTACAGTCATATTAAAATCTAATTAAATTGTCAAAAAGTTCAAAATTCTAATTGAAGATATGTAAGAAAAAGACAATACATTTTATTTAGCATATCCAAGATCTCTTTCTGGAATTTTTCTAAACACAGTTAATCCTAGTTTACATTCTAATATTAAAGTCTTATAGCAACCCAAAATACTAGATTCTGCTCTTAACACACTTATTGTTTATCACAGATTCTACACGTATAATCCTCTCATTAAAAATCATTTTAATCCAAAGATTAATTTCAATGATTCACTTCAATTTACAAACATGAATCACCTGGTCGCTATCCTCTATCACGCTTCTCGTTCATTTCAGTTCTATTTCACTTTCATATATCTATCTCTAATTCAATTCACTACACTTCTTATTTTTATCTAATTTACCTTCCTATTTCAATTTAGTTGGGAATAAACTGTTATTGTATTCAAAGCAAGTTAACAATAGTTATAACAAGTTAACAATCCCCGAAGGTAATGAAGGAAAAATCGCGAGTAGCCCAGTGTCACATATCAGCTGCTCTGGATTTTGCTTTGTCCTGATTGATTAATTGAATGTTCATAATCGTAGCACTGAGAAACAAAACGAGGGCTATTGGTGACGAACCTCGTAATTTGAACCCAGGTTAAGTGACTAGGTCGACGCGTGAAAGAACCCCCCTCCAACGACACGTAGGCAACATGAGGACGATCCCCCCTTCCTTTAGTAAAGCTTATACTCTCAGCATATGGAAGGACTTGAGCTTCAATAGATATGACGTACATCAGCCATCTATCATGCATTTTCCTGGAGAAAAAGAATATTGGGGAATTTATCGGAGCTCATCTAAGGGAGTGATATATTGCCTTATACTTTTCCAAAAGTTTTCAGTAATACATTGTATTCATTTTACGTTGGTCAGTATTAAAAATAATCTTCATATTACCCTCTGAATCCCATAAAACAGTAACCGAAACATTTCCTGCAGAAAAATGGTATTTTACTTTTAGAGCAGCTGTTTCATATTTTGTGTGACGTTCCATTCTGAATTGCCTTGTTTCAAGAGTGCTAGAGACTAATAAAATGAGAATATGAAGGATAAAAAGATGCCAAGACATTTTTTCAAACTCTAAATAAATTAATAATGGTTGCCATGACAAAATATGAAAAAAAAAGTTACTCTTGCCGCTTTTTATAATAGTCTCGTTTATATTTGCTATACCTTCGTACAGTAATAACTTGCATTTATTAATTAAATAGCAAACGTTTTGGTAATGAACCAGGAAATCATTAGATCTAAATGCGTTTATTGAGGGAATTTATCGCGCTTTAATAATTAAATATTAAAATAATTAAAGGATTAAGGAAACAAGTGGTGAATAGATGAAGGGAATAGTTAACAAAATTGCTTTATGAATTAAAATTATATAATCAGTTAAAAATAATTAATGAAATAAATGCTCAAAAATGAATATTTCTTAATATCTCGAAGCGTTATTTCATGTTACAATGTTTTTAAGTTCTTTTTTTTTAATATATATATATTAGCTATTTTTATAGATGATTTTTTTAAAATTACTTCCGTATAAGTAAACTTTCTGAAGAATTGCATCGACTCAGATTTTTTTTTACTATCATTATTGGCAATTATATTAACCACTTTCTTATTTCGATTCTTTACTCCCTATGCACACAAACTTTTATTGCGATATTATGGAGGACCCGAAAATATCAAAAGAAAAACCACCAAATAGCTAAAAGCTAGAGATAAATTTAGTAATTAATTACATGACCAATTTCTAATGTGATTATTATAAATTATATTAATTACATGAGAAACTGGCTTAGATCAATTAATTATATGAGCTAATTATATAAAATACTTAATCATGCATAAATTAGATCGAGGTAATTGAGACACTATTTAATATACTTCAAATTTTGCTTTTTATTGTTTTTACTATTAAAAATAGAGATTGCTTCCCTGATTCTCTATATGTAATATTTATGAGAATTTTAAATAGAAGGCTGTAAAATTGAAGTTGTAACAAACACATGCTACTCCATAGATAAAACTATTTGTATTTGTATTTTTTATAGTAGGTTTTAAGGATTCCGGTGCACTTTTTATAAGAATTTACTGACTCCACTGTGCGGATATTTTAAAAGCTATAAAATAAGCTTTAATTTTATACACTGAACTTATTTTTTTACACAAATAATCAAAAGGTTTAGGAAGTGCACAGTATTTGAATAAAATTTAAAAGAAATTTGAATCATAAAATTTAAATTTTTTAACGAGTTTAATAAATTTAAATTTTTAAATTATAACTATGTTCAGTGAACAAAATGTTATACATATAAATTCTCTACTAATATATTTAAAGTTACAAATACTGTAGATTTTATGCAACATTGTACATAATCAATAACTGTGTTGAAGTACATAATTCACAATTTTAAATGTAGTAATTGTTCAATAATTGCTCATGCATAATTTATATATTTACAAATGTGATTTTCTTTAATTAAATAGATACAACAAATATATAGATATCTTAATATTCAAATACGACTTAGGCTTTTAATTTTGAAAAGGAAGATTATTTTAATTTGGTATGAAATAAGGTAATTTTTCCTTGTCATAGGTGCCTGGGTTTCTTTATAGAAAAAGCTCTTTAGTAATAAAATTACTAATGAGCTTTAAATACTAAGAACTATATACCGAAAACAATGAAACCATATATCAAACCTATTGCTCCGTTAATTAACGTTAAGTTTTAAAAACGTTTTCGTATAATGTAGTCTTTCTTCTGGTAATCAAAATATTGTTAAATATTCATACATCTCAATGAATAAAAGTGTACATAAAATTTTGTAAATTACTGCAACAAATGGAAGAATAAATACTTAAGCGCACATACTTAAACATTAGAATGGCTCATGAAAGGTGACTTTTAATCTTAGTTTGCGTAAGTAATTTTAGCAATGTTTTTATAATACCTTACAGCATCAATAAGTTTTATTCTCTAATTAATAAACATTACAATAGACTAAATAAATTCAATAAAATAAATAGGAAAGAAGATGCAATCCTGATGAAAATTTAAATTCCGATAATTTTTATTAATTCGGATATGTTGATATTTAGTGTAGGAGTATGATTATATTGATTTATATAGAAGTATATATATAGAAGTTGGTATTTACTTTAGAAGCATGATTATTTTATAAGAGAACGCACATAACGAGTATGCTGTATTAAAAATAAAATCCATATTTTTCAAGCAAAAATAATACAAAATATACAGTTAACTTCTTACATTTCTATTTTAGATTTTAAAAAAATATAAACAAACATTTGTATGAAATTAAATTGTTCCATATCAGAGTAAAATTTTTGTTCGATAAGATCAAACACAAAAATAAGGAAAGTATTAAATAAAGTAGCTCACTAAATGTCACTTCTTATGAATAAAGGATTTATTTAGTATACACAAGGAATATTTATATATTGTTAAATCTCTTCAAAACTGCAAAAAGAAGGCTTTCTTGATGCAACTAATATGCAATTTTCATACATAAGAAAAATTTTATCAACTTTTTATTGTAAAGAATCGTTTCGAGATATCATAGTATTTGAAATCTTATTTGTTATCTTATTAAATAATCAATATAATTATAATAACAAAGTCTAGAAATATATGTAGGTTTATCGAGACATCGTAAAGGTAATATGTATTGAAATGATTTAGAGAATAAGAATTTGCATTTATTCACTATCATCATATAGGTTTAAATCTTTTATCTCACTCTTTAATATTTAAATCGAAGCTCAAATGGATACCGTACCATCACTCGGCTAACATAAAGAATGAATATTTACAATCAGAAATACCAACATCGATTGAATATCGGAAAAATACTTAGCGCAGGAAAAATATGTAATAGCTGGATGCTAATACAAAAACAACGATCAAAACAGTTCGACAATGATTCAAGTAATGCAAGAAACAAAAATGGATACCTTAGCAAGAATTGATTTCACATCAGTCCCTTAAAAGTGCAAAATGAATCTTATTTCAAAGAGGGCGTTGCACCAAAACAAGAATTTGATTCACAACCTACGAGCAGAATCACGCCACTCGTAAAATAACCTATAACAGGTAACTATTTAATGCAAACTTTCACCTCACGACCTTGAAATATTGCACTATCTGAAACCCACACCATACTGCGTAATTAGTGATTGGAAAATAAAATTAATATTCGATACTTGTCAATCCCCAGAGCATAAAAATTCAAATCAGATGATAATCGAATCAAACTAAAAAGAAGACATAATATTACTGTTTTAAAATCATCAAAACAACGAGTGAAAAAACGATCAATAATATTATTTCACATCTTCTTTTTTTTTTACAATGACTTTACGCGTAGCTGAATGACAATCTTTTCTTTATAAAAAAAAAAAAAAAAAAGAATCGAAGCTAAGCCTGTCTCCCTGAATGCAAATTACACGAATCTCTGAAGACAAATGACTTATATTGAAGAAAGTATGCCAAGAAGTATGCAACATGTTGTGAATCGGAGAAAGCTCTAGACATCCGAAAAACTCACACCACCTCCTACTGCATAACTCCACAACCTACGAATCCTCCTCCGTAGGTCTGTCTGGTAAAAGCAACCCCTACGCATATGCACCCTACGCAACGCTTGTGTGGTAGCACACGCCATGTAAAAGGAGAAAACCCAGTGTTGCCGATCTTATTGAAACAGACATCGTGGTGCCTTTCTGATGATATTATCGTTGCTAATTAGATTTTTTTCCTTTCTTCAGAAATGGGCCATCTTCATTGGTGGATCGAATTGAATAATGTTGACTTTTGTAATACGCGATTTCGATTCCTTTTTTTCATGGATGTTGCTTGATTTATTCATTGTCCGTAAGATCTCGCTTTTGGAATTGCCTTGAACATTTCGTGGAATGGTTTGGTTTAAGTCAAAACCAAAGTCATTGCAAAATAATAATAATTATAATAATTTTAAATATTAACAAGGAATTGAATTTAAGGCACAACATTATTAATGTTGCTAATTTGATTTTTTTTCCTTATTTGAAAAATGGTCCATCTTCATTGGTGGATTGAATCAACGAGTGATGGTGATTGTAAAATTCTTTTTTTTTCATTGATATTGATTGATAGTTCTTTTCTGACCTTTTTTCAGAATTAACCTCGAACATTCCATTCAATGATAGAATGGTAAAAGTCAAAACCAAGTCAGCACATAAATATAAATAATTTCAATTATTGGCAAGAGATTGAAGTTAAACGCCCGTATTATTTTCATTGCAAATTTGATATATTTTTTTAGAAATTGGCAACCTTCATTGGTGAATTGAAACGATTTATAATGGTTTTCCAAAAATTAAATTATCACAGGATTAAGTAACATTGTGCGTCTCCATTTTTCTGTTTTACCTCACAAATAAAGCTGCAACGGTTCAACAGAGTTGGAAATTGTCTTCCACACTTAAACAAGGTTCAAACAATTGTACTTCAGTGTTAGAATAGTTGCAACATCCGTCAGAGTTAAGAGAAATAAGGAAAACCAACAAATACTCTTTTAAAATGATCACCCTGTATGATTAAAAATATACGTACTTACTTCACAGTAAATATGCTACATGGAAAACCGTAAAAGAATCTCATTTCAACAAAATATTATTTTTCATCATTTCGCGTAAGATGTCTTGGAAATTATTTAAGATAACCTTACGAAAATTATGCAATTATTTTATATTATTTTCAATAACATGAACTAAAATCAACCTATTTCACACAAAAACATTCTTTTAAGAGATAAGTATGCAATAAAGTATGGAAAATTTTAATCCCAATTTTCAATAAACCTTAAAAACCATTTTTAAAAAACTGCATTAATGTTAAATATTTTTGTTTAAATACATTTATATAATATATGCTTGTATTATATATATGCATTTATTTTTTATTTTTATTCATTTATATTTTTATTATTAATATTTATTTAAATTTGCAACATGAAAAATCATACATTCTGAAGCAAATAGTTTTTAGAATTGTATGAGCAAATCCATGTGCTTTTAAATAATGTTAAAAACAAAAGGTTATTTTTAAGCATCATTTTATAAATAATTAAAATATCGTATAATATAAAGTTAGTTTATCAAAATACAAATTATAAATTACTACATACTAAAACTACCCTTTCAATGAAAGTTTAAAAGAGTACGAAAACTTGAATAAAGGGGGGGGGATTATTTATTACTTTTAACTATCCTTAAAATAGCAGTATTTTAAAAGTTTAGACAGAATCTCCAAATTGCCTCCCAATTAGCATCTAGAACTTTATTTTACTCTTTGGAAGATATTAAATGATGCTAACTTGTTCATTAAATTCAGTACATTGAACTCATTTTACTAAAGAGTAATTCATAAAGTACAAGTATTAACAAGGTACTGAGAGTTATTAACAAAAATCAGGCAGACAATCCCTATTAATCACGGTAATTAAGGCACTATGGCAACTCTACTTGGGAAAGATTTAATTAGGTTAACTTACTTTATATTCTTGGAGCAATAAAATTAGTTACGAGAAGTAAGTCACAAATCTGTTTCAATTTATAGATTTTCGTGTTTTCCTTAAATCATTTTATATAAGAATATTTATTATTAAAAGGTGCTATTAAATAATGTTTATTTTTTAAACGAGCATTGTGTCCATTTTATTCTAAAATTCAGAAAAATTAATTATTTGTTATAAATTGTTGAACCTGAGAAATTTGCAATATCAAACTTTGATTAAAGGATGCAAGTTTAAAAATTGTGATACGGGGTATTGTTTAGAAGTTAGGATCTATGTTTGAAAAGGAGAAAAGGAACTATTTAAACAAACTAAATAAACAATGTTTATTTTTGAAACGAGCATTGTCACCATTTTATTCTAAAACGTAGAAAAATTTAATTATTTGTTATCAATTGTTGAACCTGAGAAATTTGAGATCTCAAAATTTGATGAAATTATACATAATTGTGGTACGGGATATTGTTTAAAACTTAGGATCTATTTTTGAAAAAGAGAAAATATTTATTTGAATACATCGTTGTTATGAACATCCAGAAAAATGTATTGTTTAGAAATATGAGGACAACAAAAAAAGGTACCATTAACGTTTAGTGTCGAAAACAAACGCTGGAATTCTCTTCTAATGGTTTTGCCTGATTAGTCACGCGCTGGCATTTAAAGGGATATATGGTGAAAACAGAATAATGCATCACATAACATGCAGGGCTTAGGTAGAAGAAAAATTACAGAAGTCGGATGTAACAAATAAAATAAATTATGGCTAAGTAAACATTATTTTTCAGTCAAACTTCGTTCATTAAATAATTACTGTTATAAATGCACGTTAATCAACTATTTAATCTGTGAATATCTTTTACCTTTTAAACATCGTCATTTGAAAATTATTGTTAACTATAAAGATTTTGAAATATATCAAAAGAAAATTCTATGTTTACCAAATTTCTAAATCAAGTGGAAAATTTAATTAACGAAATACAAAATTCGGATAAATTTGTTGCGTGATTATCATCTGAATTATAATTTTTTTACAGCAGCATGAATGCAAAATGCATGGGATTGTCATGCTTCCTCAGAAGACCATAGTGTAGAATTATTGGAGTTACAATACGTTAAAATTATAGAGATTATAACTCGTAGTCACCACGTGATATGATTTGGAAGTTAGAAGAGCGATGAAAAGAAAAAAGAAACAATTAAAATATCTACAAGGTTACTTGGCCGCCATAAATGTCGTTTTCAAATTCATCAAATTTTTTCCATTATAAGATGCAAAAAGTAAATTAAACTTACATATTGATCACTACTATGCAATTGTCTTAAGAAATACTCATATATAATGAAATTATAAGCACTAATATTTTTAAGAATGCTTCATTGTAAATACATAGCCTCATCATCTCATAATTTATCAATAAAGCACACACTTCTCAAAAAACAAGAATTCTCGTTTCTCGAAGACAATATTTCCCCTCCCCCTTTCTTTCTTTTCAAAACGAGAATTCTGTTTCTCCATGCGAATGTGTTAACATTGCATTAGGCACGTGAAATACTGGGTAAAATGTTTCAGGATTTTGAATCATTGCCAACTGTCGAAAAGGGAACTGAACTGAGTTAACAAATTTCACTCCCTTAACTTCCACACCGCATTACATTAAAAACTTAGAAACCAAATCCCATTTAACGTATAATAACTTCATTATCTATGAGTATTTGGTAAAATCAGAATTCGAACTCGAAACTCAAATTATTATCAAACCTCGAAACTCCCGACGATGACCATTCGTCTACAGCCGCCGCTGTGTAACTATACAAAGTCGTAAATACAAATTAAACAAAAACTAATCCATTCAATTTAAGTTAACAATTTTGAATAAAACTAATCCATTCAATTAAGTTAAGTTATTTTGAATCCAAATGACATGAATTCAAAAATACTTATGGTTGGTTCGAAAAAAAAGCTCTCTATAAGATGTAAAGTCAATATAAAAAGTTTTTAATATGATGAAATTTATTCTTTTCATTAATCAAAAATATTTCTCAAACACAATAAGCTCTTGAGTTTCTATGATTTTCGAATTGTGTCTCGCTTATGACTGAAAGATCGATTCATCTTGTTATTGTTCTCATTGTTTTAGAGTTGCAGCAACAATTAATCGATTGAAAAAAAAATTCTGAATTATAAATTTTTTAACAGTTTTTGTTCAAAGCAAGCATTTTTTTCTAAAGTTTCAATGCATTTTAATTAGTCATTCATTTATAAGATAAAGCTTCGTAAATGATTTTCAGTTTGTTTTTCAAAACTAGAACCTAATTTATAACATACAAAGGCGGATTTCAGACATAAAACGGCTCTCAGATTTTCTAGTTTATTATTTCTTAAATATGCATTGCATTGGTCATTGATAATCATGCCCTAGTCTTTGATTAGTTTTATTTAAAGAATCATGGGTAGAACAGTGTTACACTTTATATCTTGATGTAATATTTAATGCAGTATTGAAATCGGAATTTTTTCAGTCACATTCTTGTTGTAAACTGTCAAATAATCAGTAATTTAGAAGTTAACGATGCCTTAGATGACAATCATTTAAAATAACGTCTTAAGCCTAGAAAGCATGTAGATTTTTTAAAATGCTTGATTTTAATTATGAATATTTGAATTTTAAATTAAAACTTCCAAATGTAATGGTATTTTCTAATTATGAATACAAGAATCTTTTCAAAAAATCATGTGTACTTACTTATTTAAACTTCATCTTCTTTTGAAAAATTGCGCATGATCATCTAAAGAAGTACGACCGATCTGTTTTAGATAAATAATCGATGTAACACGATTTAGAGGCAACGTAGCAAAATTAATGTGAAATGACTTTAATTCTCTTCCAGAGTTCGAAAGTTCTGCTAACTATTTTAGCTAATAGAATGTTTCATTGATTTCTAGAGACCGAAACTATTTAAGGAAACTTCTAAGTAGCTCGATTCCATAAATCACTTCCTTAATCTTGTTGAAACCATAATCCTCCATCAGACAAACGTGATGAAAGAGTGGAACAAATGCAATCTGTTCGTCCTTAATTTAATTCTACTCACTTAAGCCTTACTACAAATAGAATTGCTTTTTGAGAGTCGTTTATAATAGCAGTTTTAGCATACAAATGTATTTAGTTAGACACAAAATATCCTTATTCTTAAAAAAACATTGAATTTAGTCGTGATTTTATAGGAAGGATACAAAAAAAAACCCAAAGTTTTTTAAAAAAAATCTATTTCATTTTTTTTACAAAAAAGCCATATCACTTTCAAAGTATTTTCCATTATATTTATTGCATTTGTCTAATCGGTGATTGTTGGAATCGGTATCATTGATGGAAACGTTTCTGATGTTCGTCTGTAGCGATGGTGCAAATTTCTTATCTTTTTTTATCTTGGTCGTTTTCACGTTGTAAAATCAATGCCCTTTAGTATTCTTCTTTATGAGCAGAAACAAAATGAAACAAATGGAGCTAATTCAGGTGAGAAAGGTTATAAGGCGCAAGATTCATACCAAAACTCGTGTATCAAGAGTACGCCTGTACGCTAAATATTTTTGCCAGTTTTTCAGAACCCGAGGAACAATTTTGGCATTGACCTTTCATATAAACTTTCCGTAAAAATTTGGATCATTGATATGATCCATCGTCGGTCTTCTAACAGAATCTTATGAATATTTTCGCCATTTTCTTCTGTTCGGACAGCAGACGTATATCCAGGACGATATTTGTCTTCAATCGACATGCTATAATTTTTGAAACATGAAAACCACATGCACATTTCAAAAGAATCCACATGCACATTTCATTTTCCCCCTAAATCGTTATCTTTTGTAAGTTATTTTCAGCACTGAAAGAGTTTTTGCACCGTTTTTTCGAAATAAGAAACGAAATGTCCCTGCAACCTACTTCGCAGTCTACGCTGTAAACAGTACTATGCTCGCAAATGTTGCGCGACACGTTCCTAACTACATGGATATATTCATACTAAGCTAGCTCTGCCCTAGCAACGTTATTCTAGAAACGTTTGGGTATTCCTGGTATTTATAAATTTATAAATGAATTTGAGCTTTTAGGCTCCTTTTAACAGCATTTTCAGGAATTCTGGAATTTCAAGTATGATTGGAATGAAGGAGGTTGAAGGGTAATTCAAATTTCTTACAAAATAAACTTCAGATCAGCTAAGAAAAAAAGAGTTGTCCCAAGAAGAAAATTAAAATATTTGAAAATTGAAAATTCAGATAAAAATGATGTTTGAAAATTGATAATTCAGACTGAAATGATATTTGAAAATAAGAACTCACTAACAACAATAAACTATTAGAACTCAGCGTAGGAATGACAAAATTTAGAGATCAAAATACAAATCATTACAACACTGAATATGATTTCCCGTTAGTTATAATGCATTCTGTCATATGTCGTGGAACGGAATCTTAGAAATCCTGAACGATGTCTTGACTCAATTCATCTCATGCAGATTCTGATGTAGATCTTGCAAACTTTCTGGTAGTGGTGGAATCTTAACAGAAAGGCATAGTGTGCCATTTTTCTATGGGCGATAGGTCTGGCGATGCTACTTGCCGTGACATCATGTCTATAGTTTGGAAGCAAGCCTTAGAGATGGAAGCTTATGAATATGAATGTTGTTGAAATAGAGGGTTAAGAGGGGCGTTCACATAAAGGATTGGACACCCATCGAAAGACTTAACTAACGTACCTTTGGGCTATCAAAGTGACTCTGATGAAAACTACCGGTGATTCGGCATCGTATGAAATCGTACCACATACCACTACATCCTATTATATGTATGTATAATGAGTGACAACAAATCGTGAAGCTGGCTTCGTTGCCTCAACGTATGGATGTGGTTATCATCCTAACCAAGGGAAAACCCAGACTCATTACAAAACAGAACCCATTGCCATTGTGCAAGGTTCCCTGCTACTCTTCGTTGCACAATTTCATTATTTTGGGAAGTTGCTGAGGTGTCAGAAGCAACCGCCTTATGCAGCCTATAGGAAAGCATGCAGCCTATATTAGCATGCAGCCTATAGGAAAGGTATTGATGCAGAGAGGGCTCACTGATTGAATAATGTCCAGAAACATGGTAATTGGTATTCCTGCGCATGCCGGACAATTATTCGATCTTACGTTCTTATAATCCGCGTAGCTTTCCCTGAACTTGTTTGTTGCGAGCAATCCTATTTCGCCTACAGTGAAAAATTGTTACTTCTGTGCAACCGAAATGACACGCAATTCGGCGAAATGACCCTCCGCCTTCATTTAGCTATAAGATACGATCCCTCGCAAAGACGTCCAACTGTTCAAATAACTATCTTTTTTTTCTCAAAGGAATTCTGAACTTCAAAGCAATACATTAAGCCCAAACACACTAGTTGAAATCAAAATTACATGCTTCGGAGGAGCTTTTTAAATGATCCTTAGTGGCGAGAAAAATCTCGTGTTTGTCATTATTGTCAACGTGCATTTTCACCTATTAAATTTAACTAATATTTGAAAAAAACTATATTAACATCAAGTGTCATCCTCTACAAGTTTAAAAAATATATTTGAACTCGATTGGATGAATAAAAAGAATTTTATTAGTGATTGAAAATTTGAACAAGATATATAAGAGAGAGTGTGAACTAATAGTAGGAATTTAATAATACAATAACAGTAACAGATTTACGTCACATATTTTTTTTATCTTGATTCTACAACAAAACTTTTGAAATCCATTAGACCGTTTGGAAGGAATTCGGGTATTTTGTATTACTTAACATTTTTTTAGCTCTTATTTTCCATTCTTTCACTTTTTCCTAACAAAACACGTCTCTTGTGGAACGCGTAAGTAAACATGGATATCACGCTGAGGTCATCCTGCCATCCTGAATCAATATTTAAATATTTTGATGGACCTGTTTTTGTAACCCATCAGGTGTTTTCTTTGAAAGAAAGGAGGAGCTAATGCAACGGTGTCTTGGAATTTCAACTGTAAATATTGAACTACGAATCTGCAATGTAATATAAGACAATCTAATATACTAATATGCTGTTCTACGGAAAGGTATCTACATTACACATTAAAATATAAGATTTTATAAATGCTATCCTTTCGTACTTCAATTTTATTTTGAGTAGATTTAAAGTGATACTATTGGTTTGTCTAGTTGATTTTTTTAAAAAAAATTAGTTCTTAAAAATTATTTGTATTTTTTCCTCTGCAATGCCTTCATGTAGGATAAAAATATTCATTCGCACATATTAATTTTTTACTTGTAATAATATGAAGCTTTTACTTGCATATCAAGCAAATGAAAAAACAAGTTTGTAAACAAAACATGTGAAATGCAAACAAACAAAAAAGACAAACATTTTTCCATCGTTGTCTTACATTTTTATAAGTTGGGCATAATTTTTTGAGTGGAATATACGTGTAAGATATTGGAAAAAAATTTAAGAATTGCATTATATTTTACATTACGTTCCGATTTTGATTGATGATTATTATGTTTCAGAACATTACGAAACGTTTTCCATTTTAGATACATGTTTAGTACTGTTTAAGATATACTTCAAAACTCTCCATAATAATACATTATTTGTGTCATTCATGCTTAAAAAATTATTTTAGCAATCATGCAGCATTTTTATAAGATGGGCATATTTTTTTTTGGTTGAATATACATGCAAGATATTGAAAAAAATTTATGAATTGCATTACATTTTATAGGTTCAGATTTTGATTGATGATTATTATGTTGCAGAACATTACGGAATGCTTTCATTTTAGATACATGTTTAGTACTGTATAAAAATACTTCAAAACTCTCCAGAAAAATACATTATTTGTGTCATTCATGTTTATAAAAAGATTTTAACGATCATGCAGCAATATATACTTTGAAATTTTCTGCTATATGTATAAAGTTTTGGGAATGGTTCTATTTTGACCCATATTTGATAAAGAAGAGTTGAACATAAAGCCCACAAAATGTGAAATAGTATAAAGAGTTTCTTCACAGAAACATAAAACAAAAGATGAATGTAAAAATAGTTCAGAATGCACAGTTTTTCAGTGAATCATCCATTTATTTCCATAAGTGGACGTAATGAATGCTTCTCACGAAAATGAATGTTTTAGTTACATGTGAATTACATGTAAAAAAATTGTTTTCAGTAGAATAAGAAATGTTTTGAATGTTCGAATTGTTTGAATTAAATTACACTTTGTTATATAATAATCGCAATATAATGAAAAAGGTAGATGAACAATTTGTTTAAATTTTAACTTAAAAAGGAAAAACGGGATAGAGAGAAATAATTCTTGAAATTAGATTAATTTTTTTCCCAAAAAAAAGCGTATTGTGTGTGTATTTTTTAATGTATAATTATCTCATAGTAATTTTCTTTCTGCTTTCGTACTGTAATAGCTTTTCCCAATGAATTCATAAATTAAACAAAAATATATATGACCTGTCAAATATTCATATCTGAACCACAGGCTTTTTGTAATTATTACTGTGTGTGCTCATTTTCATACATCACAAAGAATATTTTGTTCTTAAAAAAGCGCCGAAAAAGTTATTAAAAAACATACGCAGTCTAAAAATTTGAACAAAGTTGCGGTTCATAGCAAAAACATATTCAAAACGTTTTGAATATATTTTTGCACAAGCCTTGAATAATATTTTAACAAAAACTGGTACACCAAAAGCTAACAATCAAGATGTTGTTTATTTAGGTTTCGAAAGTGGAAAAACTATGCGACTTTCTATTTTTTTTCCTTAATCATACCTCTTAAATTATTTTCACTACACTTTTTCAAATATTTCGTTGACTCAAAGGGGTTAAATAGAATTTATGCTCAAAGAGTCATAACAATAATTTATTTAATTTTTTTTCAAAGATTTGTCTTTCTTTCTGTATCAGAAAAAGGAATTTTAAATTGAACCGTTGCATTGTTACAAAAGATTAAAAAAATATGCATACATTAAATTATTTTGAAGAAATTTCTTTTTTCAATGGAATAGAACTAACCATTTAGTTATAATACAGGAGATAATATGGACTGCTTAATGTTAGCAATCGTCTATAAATAAAATGTGTTACAGTTTCAGCATAAAAATTTAATAAATGTACACTCAACAAATACTTATTTGTCTTTTCTCTATCACATCATTCTTTTTTATATTTTTTAATTCAGTTTATTAGAACAACTTTTAATTCGAAAAAAAAGTGTTGATAGTTAATACGTTGAAAATAATTATTTAAAAGAAAAAAATATCATATTTATTTTTAGTAATGATTAATAAGATTTAAGTGACAGAATCATTGGTAACATTCATAATTTATGATAATCTAAAGTTTCATATGCACTAGTAATTCATGTTTGGAGCAGAAGTTAATTCATTCAGTATAAAAAGGAATTCTTCTGAAATTAACTCTGTACGTTATAAAAGGTTTTTTATACGAGGTGTGGATATTAAAAAACGGTACTGATGCTGTAAATCATTTGATTTTTATGTCATACATATTTAACACTTATAATCACCTTCAAGACACACCCCTCCTCTATCCCTACAACGCTCCATGCTAATATTCCATTGTTCGAAACAGTTTTGGAAATCTTCTGTCAGTTCCTCCAAGACGCGTGCCGCTTTCTTTTTTACAGTTTCAAAGCAATCAAATCTTGTTAATTTTAATACAGATTTCACCTTAGGAAATAGACAGAAGTTGCATAGTTCAAGTTCCGGCGAATAAGGTGGATGGTCTATCACTAGGACTCTGTATTCAGCTAAAAACCTCTTGCCTGACAATGTAAAATGAGTCGGCGCATGGTTTTGGAACGGATCCTTTGTCAACTCCTACAGTCTCAGCAATCAAACGAATACTTAACCTAAGGTCAGATCGAACCAGACTTTCGATTTTTTCGACAATATTGTCTTCATTTGACGTGGAAAGGCGATATGGGCATGGATCACCTTCATCGTCTTCTCGGCCATCTTGAAAACGCTTAAGCCACTTAAAAGCACGCACACGCTATAAACATAAATTGCCGTACATTTCTTTCAATAAATTCCTATTATCAGTGTTTCGAAGATTCATGTGAAATTTCACAACAATTCGTTTTTCAATTGTCATTTCTCCTGCGAAATAAAAAAAAAATTAACTCTGATGCAAACGAAGGCAACGGGTATACGGATTTGTTTACAGAAAATAGACGCACAGCATTTGAAAGAAAGGCTTCACGCTAAACAGTTATCGAACGCTGACATTTGGTGCGTGCGAACTTCTTCTGTAACAGAGTCAGTCTTGTTATTTAATAGCCACGCCTCGTATATTTTGATGAAGCCTTTAAAAAATGCTAATCAATGAAGTAATAATTTACTCGTACACATTGGGCAACTGTGAGTAGGGGGAAAAGTTTTAAAGATCTTGGAATTTAACTAAGTAATGGTTTGTACAACATTTCTATTATTGTTTCGCATCCATTCTAAACAACCTTATATCAGAGAACTAAAGCAAAAAATATTCGAAAAAGATAGTATAAGAAAATAAAAAGTTCTTTGGAAGTAATGGCTTACTGATGGGTCCCTTTTGAGTACTTAGAGAGAGCTTTCGCTCAGTTCGATTGGGTGGTGAAACATCTGAGTATTATAGCCGTAAAGAATAGAATAACTTCGCACATTCGGAAACAATCGATCAAGCAATGAAAAAAATGGCGAAACTTAGTTTCACTGTTCATCGTTTCATATCCCTCAACTCTTCTTTTGATATTCCAGTACGTTATAAATATAAATTTTTATATTTGTAACTGTGCTTATTACGTCACATAGCTTTATTTCAGAAATTATCGCAACTTCAAGTCGTGAATATGATAATAGTATTTATAATTTAAATGCAAAAATATTTAAAGTAATGTTTATTTGTATAAAGTTTATTACTTTCTCATACCCTTTGAAAAATAACATCTATTTGTTTTTCTTCAATTTAAAAAAGCTAGATATATGAGACATAATAATTATAAAATTAATTTCGAAGAAAAGGGCTTAAAATGTATTTAATAAAAGTTAAACTAAAACAGATAAATTGATATGTTGTTTTTTTCTACGTCATGATTATGCTTCGCTACATATCAACACAAGCTGTTTTTGATTGAATAATTAATGCAAATATGGGTGAAACAAGAAGATGTAATGTATAACAAATATTTGGAATAAATAACACACACATATATATATATATATAATAAGCTTGAAATATGTAACAATTATGGAAAAGAGAGACGTTTAATTATGATTTTAACATCCTTGTGTCTCTCTCTTTTCTCTTTTATTCTAAAAGAATCAAAATGAAAATAATTTAAAAGTATATTTATTAAGAGAAGGAAATCGAATGCGGATGAATTTGTAATCTGTAGAATGATTTGTTGTTAAAATATCTATATAATGGCAATTTTGAAAATTCAAAATTAATCTCCAATAACCGTGTTTTAAATTAAAATTTAGTGTTTGATAAAACAGCAGATTTAATTTAACAATGCGGTAAATTCAAATAGTAAATTTCGGTTTTATAAATTAAGTTAATATATTAAGCTTAGTAAATGATAGATTTTTTAAAAGTTTTATATCCATAAACTTCCTTTTGATATTTGTGTTGTGTAAGTTAAATCCTTATATAACTTTCGAAGGATCTTCTAGACCATATGTAGACCATCTTTTCATTAAATAATTAGTCAAAATATGACTATGTTGTTAAAAAAACAAGTAGTTTTATACTCATTAAACGAAGTTTGCAAACATTTATAAATAAATAATTTTATTCAGAAGGAATGATCAACGAAATACTTTGGATTTTAATTCGAGCGTGTCAACTTAAACGTTATTAATCAGAATAACATAGTCGCAGAAGTATTCAGACTTCTCCAACAACCTGAAGATGAATGGTTAGAGATCTTAAGCTTTCGTTACAGAATAATAAATAACCTATTCATCCTCTTTCCATGTTTGAGTACCCAGTCTGCCTCGTCACATCCTAAACCTAATCCCTTTTCGAGCAATTACACTTTGCGAATAAGTGACCGGAAGGGCAAGGGCAACCAGCCATTCGCCTTGTTGAAAACTCACTTTTCGAGAGACTAGAACCATTTACGGTATCCATCCAAAGGCTTGCTCAGAGATCTCTTTCATGCCGAGAAGTGCTTTGCGCATCCAAATGAAGAAAATCCACTACCAGAAAGAAACGGCCCAGACGGTCGCCACTCAAGATAAGATAACACCGACCTATACCGGCGACAAGATATTTTAAAGACAATTTAATATACCCATGATCGTAATTTAGACTTGTTTTAAAAAGTGAACGAGTACAATCTGCCTCACTGTGGAGAAAACGAATGGCTACCGGTTTTCCTACGTGTCCCCTCTCCGCATCGTGTGGAATACATATTCGAGATTTGGCCGATTATGCATTCCAAATTGCTCACGATTTGTCAATGAATGGGAGATATTGAGAATGATCGTGGCACGAAGCAAATCTTTTATCTTGTTATTGGTATAGAGTTATCTCGGGGAGGTAACTATAAAAAATGGATACTGCCAGTTGGAAATTTCGAAAAGTTACTTTGTAAAAGATATATTATGTATATAATCGGGATTTTTTTTAAAAATCAACCATTGTGTAAGAGAAGCCGTATATAACTTTCCTTTTAAGACTATCTACTAGTAGTGTTAAAGAACAGACCCAAAATTGGAACACTTTTTGAGATAAAAACGTTTTCGGACATTAATATTGTATTCTGACTTCACTATTCTTTAGATAACAGTAACTTTTATATCACTCATTTAGTGTATGAGTCATTCCTTTTTTTTTGGAGTAATATGAGTTCCATAAACCAAATAGACTTTAAACTTTACGTATCCAAGAGAAAAAAAAGTAAATATCTGGAATATTTCTAAATTTTATAAATCTTGTATTATAAACAAATATTTTTTTTAGTATAGTGGTCTCTAAAGGGCATTATTCTCCACCGGTGGCGTTGTAGATATATATGAGGCCTTTGGGGGTCCGAGTCTAGTTATGGGGGCGTTGAGGACCAACTACCGTCTCGAGCACAACACTCGAAAGAATGCGTTGAAGCGCTTGATTAATGATAAAAGTCTTCGAACATGTGTTGGAGCAAACAGTTCTAAAAATCATTTAAACAAGTTCTGACCATTCTGTGAAAATAAGTATTGTTCCGTTTTGCTTCATCCAATAAGTTTTGTCCTCAATGCCTATTTAACTTATAAATGAAACAGTCGTAGCATGTTCATTTCTGAGCGTAATGTTAATTCTATAGTGTTTCCTACATTTCGCCTTCAAGCTAGATTATTGCTTTTATTAGCATATAATATAATGCATTCGAAAGATTGAGAAAAATGCATGTTCCTATGATATTACTTTCTTTTCCGGAGTTTAGGAAATATTTTTAAATATTTATTAAATATTAATTAAATATTTATTAAATATTTGAAAGCTTCCATGTACAGTATTGACCTATAGAACGTAGGTAGGTGTCCACTCCTCCAGAAAAAAAGTAGGAGAGAGGGAGTAATATATTTTACTTGAGTGACAAATTTATAGCAAAAATTGGAACAATAATCTGCCTTATAAATAAGTTTCAAATTTGGGTCCAGCTCTTTGACATCAGTTCGAGAAGATAACCTTAAGATTTTTAAGATTAAAATGAAAAGCTGGAGGGATTGAGAAATATACAGCGTTTCAGAGAACATCGCTGTTTGATGCTTATGTATAAAGGAGAATAAAGGACATATTTACGGTTTTAAAATATAATGTTACATTCATAGAGAATTGAAGAGATTGAACTTTGATTAAGGCATATAAGAATGCTTTCAAAATATGTATATCCTTTAATTTGTAAACAGAACTTTACAGTTACTGATTTTATACGTGAAAATTAGAAATGGAACAATTTCTGTAAACTTGCTGACATTTTGAGAATAGATCATATTGATTAAAACAACATATAACGTCATCTTAGAGTTATATTTGTTGAAATAGGAGAAAGGATGCATTATGTTTTTTTACTTTTAACACAAAAGTGTAAATATTATTGTATTCTCATTATTATTATTATATCAATAATTTCATCAGTATGAAATTGTAATCTTTTGGATTTAACATAGATTTAAATGGACAAAATTTAGATATGATCGTGATTATTAGACTCTATATAAATTTATTCAAATCATTACACACACACACACACACACACATATATATATATATATGTATATATATATATATAATATATGAATTTATTATCTTTCCTTTTATTTCAATTTCTTAATGCAAAACACTCTCTCCCCCTTTTAAAAATGACAATAATTTTTTTTTGTAATAGAGCGTGTGACACTACATCAAAAACTTTTCTTTTTCTGTTTCAACAAATTTTTTCTGGGATTTTCCCGTTTCCATCTCTGCTATATAAGCAGTCTAAACGATTTAACGCGCTTTCTCCCCCTTTTTTTGTTTGCGAGCCACACCAACACGAGCGGCTTTTCATCAAGACTTGAACAATGTCATTTGGTAAAAATGCTCCAGAATCATTCTATAAGCAGTAAATTTAACTAAAATTAACGATTGCGCTTTATTAATCAAGCCAACACCAATAATAACAACGCCAAGATGTTGCATTAATCGGTCGGATTTACTACACACACACACACATATATATATATATATATATATATATATATAATGAGCTATTAGATACTAGAATCGATTACATATTAAATATTTTGTTGTCATATATGTGCATGAAATAACTCCTTAATAATTTTTAAATTCAAATTTTATATTGCGATATAAATTCCAGACTAAAATTTTCCACTTGTGACCTGTAACACGAATCAATCAATAAATAACCTCCAAAAATATTGATAATTTATTCCGCTGATAAACGATTTCGAATGGTAATTCATTAGACAGCAAACGCTTCGTTCGAAACCAAATATTCAAATAAGATCTAAGCTGTTAGCATTTAATACGACACCTATGTTCCTAATAATCGTCGTACGAGTAATATTTAACGTACATAAAATGAGATGAAAATTCAATAATCTCGTTATGCAGCGACGGCTAATGAATCCACAAACTAGATTTCGGTATCAAATGGTTCAGTGTAATGAATTTAGAGTTAATTACATGGCATGTGAAATGATACATATTAGGACCTGAAGGGAAAATTGCCTGAATGATATCATTACATAAAGTAAGTAGTTCCGAGTGTGGTATTTAATTTGTAGCCTAGTGTGATGGCGCTTTATGAATTTTAAGACTTAGTGGTGTATTATTTAAGAAAAATCACTGTTTCTGAATTTGACTATTAATGCGATGTAGTGTTCCATTTTTAAAAATCTCAATTTCATTTTCTTTCAGAAACAGGTGAGCGAAAAGAATATTAGAAGTATCTGCGTATTATATGGTTGTTATTTTCCTGTTAAGCGCGTGTTATGTAAATCTCCATCTTCTTAAGCATTATCTTTAGTTCTAGGCTCTACTTTTCGCAAAAAAAAATGATTTTTTTTATGAGAGGAGGAATTTTTTTAATTTTGAATTTTGCTCTTAAGAACTTTAAGCTTTTGCACGAGGATTTATTAAATTTTCAGACCGTTTTAGAGTGAAATCGTGTTTAGGAGGTCCGTAAAATCTGGTCGACGTCCCAAGTCCTCCAGTTGGCGTTGTGGGGAGGTTTGTCGAGGGAAGGGGCAACTCAGGTGTCGTACTAGTCACACGACCGAGGTTCAAAATTATGAGGTCCGTCCTGTAGCCTTCGTGTTGCTTTCTCAGTACGACGTTAATAAACAATCACAATCTAGCATGCCATGCTCTTCGAGGGTTTCCCCAATTTTTGAACTATGTTAAAACGAAAACGTGCTAAAGTAGTAGCATGCTATAGTGAGGTTACACTTGTTCTTTCAAAATACACTGAAAATTAATGTTTATATTTAAATAATATTACTGGAATGAGTTGTTATTTTCCCCGTATTATTTCAATGATATTTAATAGCATATTTAAATCATATATTTGGTTCAATTGGGGAATAGAGTGTCCCCTAGGAAATTGGCGACGAAACTTGGCGACTTCTTAGATAGGTTTCCAAACGTGCGTGACAAGCATTGAGTATGCTTAGGGTTGCCATGATCTAAATCGCTAATTATCGCTCCCAAAAGTCGCCAACCGCCTAGGGGACACCCTATTCCCAATTTGAACCCATATATATATATATATATGTGTGTGTGTGTGTGTTGCGTGCGTGCGTGCGAAATGACCAATTCCATATATTTCTCAAAGTAAGCATTGAGTCTGATAATAAATAAGAACTTTTTGAATATGATATGCTTAATCAAAAATAATCATAATCATTTCCCGAAACTATCTAATTTAGAATTGACTTCATCTTTCATTAATTGCTAATTATAATTTTAAAATTGTTGTTAAAAATATTTTAAATCAATTCATTGTTCTCATTATAAGAATTTCTTTGTCTTAGAATGAATAAAAATATTCTCAAAAGCCATCAGATTTTAAGATAATGCAAACAAATTTGTAGGAATTCCTTTAATACACTGTATTAATTTTTGCAGAGTCGCAAAATTTTGGAGAAGATTTCATTCAATTCATGAAGAAACGTTCACAGTCTTAGCTAATGATACACCCCTTAATAAAGAACCTTCTTGAAACGCCTTCACAATACTAATGGAATTCCATTTACTTGATGAAGATAATATCCTTTAAGTTATACTACTTTTAATGAGATCGAATAGGTTTGAAAGGTGCTCTACATGAGACCCTCGTCTTTATTCTTAGGTCAAACAAGTTTTAAAAGCTTTCGGCTTAATTGATTTAATCCTCGTTTTTTTGAAGGTACTTCACAAGAAGCCACTTGGCTTGAAAAAACCCCGATAGGAAGTACTAAGAGAGGAGGAAGATAATTTTGCTCACGTCAACTTCAGATCGTAATTTTATTAGCTGAGATAATTTAATTAAGTTATTTTCATTCATGCATTATACGAAAAAAGTAATAGTTTCCACGCATAAATCAAGCTTTTTATTGCTGATAATAGTAAAAGCTGTTATTAGCAACAAAATGCTGTTTAGCAGTAGTTAGCGTTTCGCTTTTATTAGCAACAGCGTATAATAATAAAAGTTCTGTTTCATTCAGAAATGAACGAGTAGTAGTATTATTCATGAAGAAAGTTTGCGTATTTTTGAAGGTCATGTAATAGTTTAATTATTTTACTTATATTTAGTTTTTTTAGCATATTGCACACCCTTTTCACGGAATTAATTATCTCCGTCAAATGAAATTAAAAATTTATTTTTTTAATTAGTTGATATAAATGAATTTACGAGTTTATAGCGCAGTTTTCTGTCCATTTAAGATCACATAGAGTCAATCAGCAAAATAAAATTGATATATTCTGTTAATTAGAATTCATTAATATTAATTTTCAAAATTATCTAATTTTAGAATTACTATCTATCTTTTACAATAACACAATGCAATTTTGATTGAGATGAAAAGCTAAATAACCATTTTTTAAATGATATAATTTATTTCTATTTAACTCAATTATTTGAATGCATGATATATGATGGCAAATATTTATTCACTCTAGATTCTGAAATTAGTTTGTATTTATTTTTAGACATTTATGAATAAGTTTAATTTTAATGAATAAACAAAATTACGTAATTCTTGCTAGCGATGAGTACTTTTAATGTAAATTCTAATAATTTTATAGCCTATCAAGTAAAAATGTACTAAATAAGAGATTTCTCGAGAAATTGAAAAGTAAATAATAGGCATAATGGAATATTAAACCTTTAAAATTATACAGTAGCTATACAACAATCGTGAAATTTTATTCCTCGGATTAAAAATACAAATGTATTAATTTATATGATTATATGAAATTGTTTTCATGTAATGAAGGTTTCTGTATGAAAAATATTGAAAGTATCTTTGAATTACACCCCCTTTATTTTTGAAAATATTTAAAAACATTTTATGGCACTTTCATTCTCCTATCAGGTTATTGTATGAATAATAATACGTAAAAAATGGAATAAATACATATTACAGATTCATTTAAAATTGTTTGGATTGAGATATTAAATTTCTCTCTTCACGTTGAATACTCCCAACTACCTACCCTTTTGATTTCGAGGACATAATGTTATCCTGCGGAATTTTTACTTTCGACGTCAAATCTAGACTGTTCCATTCATTTAAATTCAAAAAGATGCATCTAAAAGAATAAAAAAATAATGAAGTTTTCTAGGAATTCCTCTCCCTCTATCCTTCGATTCTGGAAAATATTTAAAAACCTTTTTAATTTAGACTGAAGAACCCGAACACACACTATTAAAATAAGCGCCAAAATATTTTTTTTAAATTAGAAGAAAAACATAATTTCTACTATCGGTTTTTTTTTTCGATACACTTTATTGCATTCAAATAAATACAATAATCTATGTTTGAAGAGTTGAAGAGTAAAGTAAACATTTTCCGTAGGATATTAAGATTATGCTCTCGAAGTCAAGATGATCAGTAGATGGGAGCCTTAAATAGCGATATTTAGAACAAACTGCATTCTAAATCAAACATGAAATTGAAAGATTTCTCAATATTTTGTGTGTGTGTGCTTGTACTTCTATACATTTACAAATATTTCTTTACTTTTATATTTTACCCTGGGATAAATGACAGGTCACGCTTTTATGCCGTGACAACAGAATGTAAATGCATTTGAAAACACACCGAGTTTTATGATATGTCACGGCATTCAAATGCATTTGCTTTCATCCAATAAGATATGTGTTTGAAAGCCTTTTGAGTTCAATTTAAAATTCCATCTGCATTCATGAACAGAAAAGACGCTAAAAAAGTTTGCATTCAAAGCGCAATGCATAAATTTTACTGCAATTGAATTTAGTTGCTCTCAAAAACAGAATACCAGTGCTCAGGCTTTTGTCATTTTGTCCTTCTACATTTCTCTTTTGACGTATTAGCATATGATATGTAAAGTTTGGAGAAACCGAAAGAATATGTTTATAATTATGTCTTTCTTTTAAAAAAAAAATTTTCAATGGATGTTTGTTGTCCGCAATATGCATTAAAATTAGTAATCTGTCATTCTGTCATAAATTGAAAAAGTTTCAAAAGAAAAAAAGTTTAACAATTCGTTTGAAATGAGTAATTTGGTCATTTTTTTTTTATTATTTCAGTGCAATCAAACCTGCTTTTGTGTGAGGGATAAGGACCGCACAAAAGAAAATGCATATATAATACATAAAATTATAAAGAGAAATTGTTCTCTGTAATGCATAGCGAAAGAAACAGATTTCGCCTTTAAAAAGGCAA
>BMAW01077001.1:109801-148024 GCA_019974015.1 Nephila pilipes | reverse complement strand
CCAAACAATGTCAAAATTAATTACACTTAGGACTCTTTTTCAATGTCTTATTTGCTTACCCAATAAATATTACATACACAAAAATTTCAAAGGATTCTTATAAAAATTATCCTTTGTAATCAAGTTCATGGATTGTCAACTAGCATAACATTGCTTCCGTCACTTGAAGAAACCGACACGCACTTGCTCAGAGTTGTCATTTTCAATGATGTGATGTAGACAGCTATCAGTTTTAGCGTTGACTTTTGTTTGGTTATCTATTTGTTCGTGCCGTGGTAACCAGACACACAAGATCGAAGCTTTTTCAGGAATATTAAATTTCTTTCAGAATTGGTATTTTGTTATATGATGGTGTAATCTGTAACCATCTGTTGCTTTCTCTTTAAATCATCTTTTTTTGTTGATTATTATTCAGATTATGCATTTTAATGGATATTTTTTTATAAACCACATAAAAAATTGCCTAAAAAGAAGAGTATGAAAACAAATTTGACTGCATATCTCGAAGTAAATAAAGGTGGCATTATTGTTTAAAATAGATAAAGTAGCTTGTTGGTAGAGTCATGATTCGAGTCTATATAATATCAAAGAGATTTGTTTTAGATTGTGACACCCTAGGTTTGCTGCTGAGGAATCGATCCTTTGAGATACAAAAATAGTGATAAAATAGGAAGTTTATCAAATGAAACTAATGTTTATTCTACTCTTAGACTGCTACAAAGACCTATTACGACGCAAGATGAAAAAAGTGTGAAATTGTGAAGTGTCCTCGATGTAACTCAATATCTGCAAAATCGGAACCAAACTAAGAACAATAATAATAAAAAGATAGAAATTTAAAGTTTCATTTGTCATGAGTGATTTGTTCTCCTTTTTTTCAGTTTAATATACCTAGAAATAATAAAAGGTTACATTTTACTTAGCAACAGTAGTTTGATAGAGTTATATTTAGAGTCTAGATTTTATCAGAGGCTTAGATTGGGATGTCTTAGATTTGCTGTTAATATTCTGCTACATCTGGATTTTGAAGAAAAAAAAGCAGTCAAGAATATGATTGTGCTTACTAATATCGCGATGAGGGCTTTCGGTGACGGACCTCATAATTTGGAATCTCCGTCAAGTGACGAGGTCAACATCTAGACTGTCACTATCCTCTCTAAAGGTTCACACCATGTCAATAGAAGGACTTGGGACCTCGACCAGAATTAACGTGCTTCTACCACGCTGCATGACGGATGTTTAGCTGCACTAGGGTTCGAACCTACGAATAGAGGAAAAAAAAACACTGACCGCGAGTCTCCAATCATGACCACTTGGTTAACATGGCCTCAATCAGACAAGAAATAGCCAGTTTATTAAATCAAACTATTTTTTATTCTTTCCTTAGAATGTTCCAAAGATCATTCATTATGATCACTCTTCTTCCACTAAAGATTAACTGAAAATTTTTCTTATCACGGTAACTACAAAAGGGGATCTGAGTCAGGAAGAAACTTATACACCAAGATTAAGTCCAGAATCAACCATTGGATTATCGCTTATCCTTCTGGCTGAAATCTTATGCGTATAAAATGCCTTTAAACTGCTCTCAGAAGTTAAATGTGTCCAATCCCTCTATTTGATTTTTCAGATCATCTCCTACTCAATACACTTCATTATACACTGCAACACTAAATTACGTAATTCACGGTTTATCCATAAATCGAGGTTCTCAAATTAAATAACGTCATAGTGTGGCTCAAAAGATTAGTTGAAGGATGAAGCTCCTCTGCGCGGAAAGAAGATTTGACGGTATTATACATCAATGGTTCTGAAACTGAGTTTAGTTTAGTTTAGTTTTTATTAACGTCGCACTAGAAGCAACACGAGGGCTATTGGCGACGGACCTCGTAATTTTGAACCACGGTCAAGTGACGAGGACGACACCTGAGCTGGCACCCCCCTCTCCTAACATCCACACCACGCCAACGGGAGGACTTTGGGCCCCGAACAGATTTAACGTGCATCAGCCCCGGCTACACGGCGGGTCTTTGGTGGCCAAGGATCGAACCCGCGACTGAACGAAAACCGCCAGCCGCTATCCACGACCTTGACCATTAGGCTACCGCGGCCCCTTCTGAAACTGAGATATTCGTATTCCAAGGGAAGTAAAAAGAATTTCTAGAAATTACGAGATAAGTCATGATAAAAAAATAATTTTTGGTGCATAATTTGCAAGAAAAAGATTTTCAATGCGAAATGCTTTTTGAAAAAAAAAATTCAAAATAATTAAGTGATGATTTTACAAAGCTTCGAATCTGATCACATATTCATTTAGATAAGAATTGTAATTGAAATAACACTAACATTTAATGACAAAGCAGTTGTACATCAACTATTTGACCATGAGCTTCGAAAATATATCAAGGACTGATAAATGAGTGTTATCGAATTATTTAAGAAAATAAGCTAAAAGTGAAGTTTCCATTGAAACAGCAAAATGAAACATTAATAAAAAAAATTTGTTTTCACATAATTTATTATAAGACTACGCAAAATACCTCTAATATAACGAATCTCTTAGATTTCATTTAATTATACAAAAAATATTGTAAAAGCAAACTTTTTACTCGTATCTTACGACTTTAATCCAAACTGATATAATAATGTGGAGTAAAAATAAGAGTCTGTGCATATAATTTTTATTTCGAAATTATTATAAATTGTCTCATCCATTTCAGACAGCTACACTGATATTAATAAACATTGATAAATTATTACATTTTATTCAGTAATCTGGTAAGTAATTAATCGGTATTAACTATCTGACTGCTTATTCCGTGATTTTCAAGTGAATCTAAAATTGATTCTTCTGAGCATCTGTTCTTAAAATCTAAATTTATATAAAAAAATATTTGAAACAAGATTATGCTGCACATTTACACAAACAAATGTATGAAAATTTGAAATATATAATAAGAAATAGAGCAATTTTTGAAGCGATTTTGTTAAAAAAAAAATTTTATTCCCAAAGAATTAAAATTTAACAATATTTCCACAAAAATACGTTTTAACAAAATTCCATACCATGATTTTGTAATTTAATTTAAAAACAGAAGAATATATAATTATTATATATGGTGTTACAAATTATCACAAAAATTCTTAAATTACTTTTAAGAAAACAGTTTTTATAAGTCGATTGTCATAAATGTTGTCATTCAAGATAAGGCAATATATTTTTTAAATTTTCGCAAAATTTTTAAAAGAAGCAAAATGTTATTAATAGACAAATGATCTACATTTTTAAATCTATGAAAATTTCTTATTATTATAAATGTATAATAGTTAAATTTTAGAGATAAAAGATTAATTTCAAATGAATACCTTTTTTTTTCTTAATTCATTATCTTATTTCAAATTCTAATGTGTTATTTAGTGCTTTTTTTACATGTTGATATCTTTTGAGATATCTAACGTACTGATAATAGTTCTTTCTTTTAAGAACATATCAATGCACAGGAACATGTTTACAACGTATAGCTCAAATTCTCATTTCTGGAAGAGAATATTCTACCTTCAATATACATCACCCAAATTGAAACTAAAGAGGATCATTTTAGCAATAAAAGCAAGGCTAAGCAAAAAGAATTGTAAACTTCCGCAATTTAAGTAAATGCTTTTGAGAAATCTACATTTCCATTTTTTTCTACGAATTTTTTTTTCTCCAAAATGCATAGAAATACTATGTTCATTTTATTTTCTTATGAACTCACATTTCATTACAGAATCTTAAAAATAGACCTCTGAAAAGGAAAACAACGAAACACTGTATTTTCACGTTTTATTACATATTTGAAACGATGGAATTCTAGAGGAAAGGAAAATCAACAAGAGTATAATAACTGGAGCAGAAAACAATATGTTATGTGCGTTTGTGATCTTTTCTACGTTGCAGATATCGATTTTTATTTAATATCCGGAGAAATGACGAATGAAAAAGCTCATATGTTTTGAGGTTTCGTTTTATCGTTGTATAACTAACATTTTCAAGAGCAGCAAACTCTGAAGTGAACACTTTAGATTAATATATTCTATTTCATATAACATTCTTACTTTCAAATAACAACTGATTGTGTATTCTTTTTTGGAAAAAAAAGTATGTGTCAGTAACTTTATATTACACAATTTTAAAAGCTGGATAGTAAAACGTAATTTTAAGCAAAAACTAATACATATCATATGCGTTATTAACATTGATAATACTATAATGTTTTCTATATTGTTATACTATTATTATTACTATTATAAGTTCAGAATACGTTTCTTATTTAAATAAAAAAAAAATTGTAGGTTACAACTATTTAAACAATTGTATAGAATTGTAGCAATACTATAAGCGAGTTTGTATTCGACTTTTTATATCTATATATATGTAAGCGAAATGCCACTGACTGACTCATCACGAGATCTCAAAGACTATCCAACCGATTGACTTGAAATTCAGCATAGTTACTCATTTTGCGATGTAGACACTCACTAAGAACGGATTTTACGAAAGTCTTATCCAAAATGTAATTTTCATCCGTTAATCTACTCTTATCCGTCGGTTATGTTATTTTGGCGACTTTATCTCCGAAAATGATATGACCGATGCCAAACGGAATATATTTTTTTATATGACTGTGTATCGTCTCCAATTAAGTTTACTTGGTGAGATTTGCGCGTGCGAAATGGAAAAATACCAAATAATTTTATATTGAAACGCTGATGGAGGATTGGCAAGATTTTGGCGAAGGGACTCTTTATGTGAAATTTCGTGCATGTCGGAAATAGGAAACGTACATATTTAGCGATAGAAATAAATGAGTTTGAAATTCCACGGTTGGTGAAAGTGTAGTTTAGCTCCAAAAGTTACTGAGATTTTGAAAAATACTAAAATGGTTACTTGACATGGAGTAACGCACATTCAAGACAATCTTCGTTTACTGCAGAACCTCTCTACATGCATGATCGAACTTAAGACTATATGACATACGTAAGACATTTTGGACGTCCTGACTTGCTCGATGTCATTGCGAGGGTATTTCATTTGAAAGCTAAGCACATGATGAATCTTCTAACAAAAGGTTGTATCTTTTTCAATATTGGGTGTAACATGTATACGGTGGAATAAGTTTTATCCATATATATATATATATATATATATATATATATATGGGGTGACTTTTTACTAATTTTTTTATTTTTCTCATATTTTTGAAAGTGGTGGATAACCATTATTAAAGACAATCAATTTCTTAAAATTTTAAATTTAGATTATCATTATCTTTTAAAAATTGAAAATTTTCTTAATATTTTACGTATAGGTAGCGAAATATGATATTAGCGAAGCTGGTGGGTATCAGCTAGTAATTTAATATAAGACGAAATATGAATCTACGATTGAAAACTCGTGACAGTGAAAATACATTATAGTTGCAATGCGTCAAGTTTTTGAATCGAAATTTTTGAATAGTTCTTTACATTACTCTTAAATAATATTCTGTTGCATGAACAGTTTAATGTTCATTTGCAAATATATTTTTAGAAAATATTTCAGAAATGAAACTCACTTTTGCTTGCACTCGTAAATATTTGCTTGTTTTCTTAATTCAATTTCCGAAGATTATGCTTCAAATTTTTGATAAAAGTACATCAGACCTGAAAAAAAAGAAAATATGTTTTTGTAACACATAAATTTTTTCATTGACTTATTGAAGTATCATTTTACAAAAATTTACTAATTAGGTCTATTAAAAATTTTAGTAGTAAATCATTGTAACATTAGATAGATAGAATATTGAGATTTCTAAAATCTGCAGTTTTTCATGACTTTCGTAATCTTTAACTAGAATTTTAGTTGAATATCTTAATAAAACTATTTATTAGTTTTATTCTTAGTAATTTTCTTAATACATCATTCAAAAATGTGATAGATGAATCCTTTTAATCTGAATGGATTTTTTAAAAAAAATTTGATACAAATGTATAAGAACATGATAATTTTTTAAAATGAAAAAAAAATTATTAACTGGTTTCGATACTTTATTATACACTGTACTGTAATAATCTACATAATAAATCCTTCTATTTCCTACTTTGATAATTTTGATCAGAGGTTGAATTTTTCTTGCCTTTAGATATAATATTGTACAAGAATAAGCCAAATGTTTATAACACTTTTGAATAATTCCTAGACGTAATATACAAAAACACTTCAATAGTATTTTTGAGTTTATTTCCAAACCAAAGACAGCATTCTTATAAAGTATAAAATAAACATTGGTCACTGTTCTGGATAATGTTTTTGTCTTCTGTATGTGAAAATTAAATTGACTGCATATATTGTTGTCAAAAATATGTTCAAAGCTAAACCACTATAGAAACGTTGAAAATTGAAAAACGAAGCTGATTCCATCTATCCTCTAATTTATTAAAATTTTAGTTCGTGTTAATGCATTACTAAGAAATGTGAAAAATTGTAAATTTGCTATATTTTAAGGCAAAATAATTAATGAATTACGGTTTTAATGAAATCGAATGAATGCCCATCATAAAATAGCCCAATATGAAAAACAAGAATCAAGACTAAATGCTATCATATTTTATAGATATTTAAATGATTTTTATTAGAAAATATATAATAAAATTAAGTCTATGTTAATTAAATTATTTGTGTTTGTTAAATTAATACTAAAATTAAGTCTATTAGTTAATTAATTAGTCTAAATTATATAACTCCAATTCCCCACATTTAAAATTATAAAAAAATTTGAATTATATAAATAACGTTATCGTACAATATACAAAAGACTAAGTTACGATGTTATATAATATAGTTTTATAGTGATATTACAATAATGTATAATATATTGACAGTTATGTTATCATATATTATACAATATGTTTAACTAACAGCTACACAACGACATAATTTAATACGTTTTAATAATAGCTAAGATACTATGCCTTTGAATACAATTTTATTTCATTAATAAGGTTTCAAATCCATAGAAAAGTATCCAAACTAACTTAATATTTTAATTCTGGACACAACGAAGCGTAGTTTATGATCTCTATTTAATCTTTTTAGTATTAGATGCTAACTCAGATGGAGAAAATAGAATAGACTACATATCGGAACTTTTCCTCGGTAATTAAGTTTATTAAGCTAAAGAGTGCTTTAATTGAATTCCAAGCATATGAGAAATTCCATTAATTCTCCCGCCTTCATACCATACTTTTTCTTCGTTTCCTAAATACTCGTGAATGCATTTATCACGAAAGTTCTATGTCCTTTCAAATTAATCGAGTCGAGTTTAATTCACTATTTCATAATATGCCCTTCGTTTGAGTATATAGAGAAATCTGCTCACTGTTTGGAATGCAAACTATTGTCTCTATTTTTATACTTTCTAGCGTTAACGCAAAATAGCATTCCTTTGGACAGATTAAATATTGCTTAAATTTAAGAAAATTTATTTGCTTATATAGTTGATAATTTTAAATATATGAGATAAAAGTTTTAATTTCAAATTCTGTAGGATAACAGTAAATTTAAGAATCTACAAAGATGTTCTTTTTTTTAAATATCAATGATATTTCATATACAGTTCAATTGACTGAAGACATCACTCCTGGACCATAACTCACTTAAAATTATTTGTCACGGACAACTTTTATTTTTGCCTGGTTTTATCCGCAATATAAATAATGAAATAGTTAAATGGCCATTTTGATTTCGTGAATATAATGTTAATCCTATGGGATTTCGACTACCGTTCATAAATCTTTGCTATTTTATTTATTTGAATGCAATAAAATGAATCCGGGAGAGCAAAAAATAACAAAGGTTTCTGTGGAATTAACTTTTTCGTCCAACTTTCAAAAATATTTTAAAATATTTTTTAAAGACAGGAAAACGTACAAACATATAATTTAAATAGAGATGAAAATAATTTTTAAAAATTGGAGGGGAAATGTATTTCCACCAAAACCATTATTTTTTACCCTTTCAAATGCCTTTTATTACATTCATATAAATAAAATAGTAAAGATTTGAAGAAGAGTAGTCTAAATTCCATAGGATTAACATTACGTTCACGAAATCACAATAGCCGGTAGACGTGAGCCTTAAAAGCAACTTTCAGAGCATGTTTTATTTTATGTATCAAATACAATCAATATTTTGCCAACGATTTTTGTTTTTCTTATTTAAATCAAGAACTCAGTTTTTTTAACTTAAGATACGTAACATTCATAAAGCTCTTTTCAATGCGATCGTTACGTCAACTCATCTAAGCACGCGCTTTGAAAAGATTTATTCTAAGTTAACTATTGAAACAAATTTAAATGTTGCAAATGCTATAAGGAAAAAGTATCAGAAATTCAAATATTATTCATCATTTTTCCAGCTTGATTTATGAATTAAAAATATACATGAGGATGGTTCAAAAAGTACCCGTGTTAGGAACGGGAAATGGGAATGGGGTAATTAGAGCTGTTGTATGTCTATTGATCTTCTGTTCTATGTCTAAGAAGTTCATGAGAATAACTTCTTTTATATCCCAAAAATTCGTCGTTACGACGTTTTTGGATGACGAACCCATCTTCACCATCAATGGGGCAGATTCACTGGAAGTATTAAGTCTTATTATTGGTTTATCCAAATCTCATCTCAGTGACAACTCGACACACTTAATTTTGATTTGCCAACAAACAGCTTCCATATCAAAACTAAATAATGAATCAGCGTCAAATTTGTTTTAGCGTCATTTAACAGATGGCAGCACACTATGGTAATACCATCTTAGCAATAGCATCAATCATATTATACAAATATATTTTGAACCATACTCTTATTATTCTATTTTTATAATTTTAATTTCGTATTATTTTGGAAAGGTGAAAGGAACGGAGACGGTTAAATGTCACAGAAGTAGTACAGAGAAATATTCAAAATAAGGTTTTTGATTCTGGACACTGTTAGACCGGAATCGAATTTATCAAGAATTTACGTAAGAGAAGCATGCAACGACTTGTTTGCCTTTGGCGTAAACTTTTTCTTCATAATTTGTTTCCTCTCGGACCTATTTTACTCGAACAAATACTTTCATTCATTTGGCTATATATGTATATATGCCATGAATAAAAACATTTAGTTATAATTCATCATAAAATATATGTTTGAAATTAGTTCTTAGGTATATATACACACAGATATAATTTTACAAATCACTAATGAAAATCCCAAATATTCATGATAATGAAATGAATATCCATGAAGAACTGCATTTACTTAAGGAATTAAATCATGGATAAATATTTTATACCGCATGATGAAGAGTTTCTTCACTGTTTAGCAGAGTTGACTTATTTTCGATTTTATAAGCTATAATGCTGGAAATGCGACTGTACAAAAATACATGGTGCAAACATAGAATCATTTAAGGAGACGTTTCAAAAAGTTATAATTTCCCAAGTCAATATTCCTTTAACAATTAATTTTAAATCTCGAATCTTAAATGTATGTCACTTAATACTCAGTAATTTTTTTTTCTTTCTCTGTTGATAAATTATTGACATTTATCACTTCAATCGAGAAAGGTTTGAGAGTAAGATACTTTTTTTCAAAATCCAAATTTGATACAAAGTAATTTTGAAACTGTATCGCTAACTTGTCAATCCTATTCTTTAAAAAAAAATTTAAAAAGTTATTATAAATTTCAAAAGTATCTCAAGTCGTTCTGAGACTCGGAACTTAGCTATAATGTCTCAAATTGAGCTGCGATTAGGGTAGGGCGTTATTTCATGTAATAAGTTAAGTAACAGTATTATTTGTTTAACACATATTCCTTCAATAATATAATTCACACAAATCCCTATTAATTTTGTGACTTCTTATAATATTCATCTTACAAGTTTCTTGACGCAATTTGAATAATTTAAATTGGAAAATTTTGTATACCATAAAGAGTACTACGTTATTAAAACATAATGCAAAACTAAAAAAGTATTGGAATATAAACAAAAATTAATTTAAAAGAAAGTAGTTCAAAAATAATATGATAATGTAGTGTCTTAAAAAGTAATAGAATATATTAACACATATTCTGAAAGTAATAGAATAAAGGAACATATGATCTGAAAGTAATAGGATATTGGAATTCCCACTACCAAGTAGAAATTAATTCTATCGAGCCTATTACTTAAAAGTAACAATTTGGCACAGCTATAGTTGCGAACCGCATTCTAAAAAGATTTTTCTGCTGTCTAGAACATTGAGTATGATATGTTGTGGCTATTACTAATTTATGCGAAACGTAAGTAAAATGTAGTAACAAAAGATAAAAAGCAAAACGCTTAAGGAAAAAAAAATATTAAGCTATATACAATTACTTAATACATTTATATTTCCCCCCATTTTATTTATTAGAAAGAGATTGTATTTACTGGTATTTTTTTGCTTCAGATCATTTTGTGAAATAATGTTTCCATCCTCAATAATATCATTATCTGCTCTATGATTCTATTTCCGAAGGGGTAGATTAATACATGATGCCAAAAGTATTGATTCAAACTGCAAATCATTGGAATTTGTCTATGTTGTCTAAAAATTCAATATTCAATTTTTCCATCTCATAAATGTAATAAATGGTTAATAGTTAAACCACGTGAAAAATTATGCCGAGAAAGAACTTATTATATTCTACACCTGAAACCTTTATTCAATAAAATTGATTCTAACCCCAAAAATAATGCATGCTTTTTATCATATAGAAAGATAAAAAAAAATTTATTTAATCACATAATCGCACGCGCATTCATTCACTGTGGGATCCCTTTAACCAACTTGAATTATTAGGGTAAGAAAACATTGCGATATGTTGTTTGAAAATTTATTTGAAATGTATTTTAATCGAAATGTACTTTTTTTCTAATATTTCTTTTTTTAAAAAAAAACATATTTTAAAGCTTCCCTACTTCTGTAAACCCGCCATGTATGTTAAATCTATCGATACTCCAAATTAGTGCAGAGTGGAAGTAGTTTGGGGAAGGGAAGTCGTTTTAAGTGTCGTCTTCGTCACCTGAAGCTCAAAAGTACGAGATGCGTTGCCAATAGCTCTTGTGTTGCTTCTGAATACGACGTTATTAAACTTCGTCGTTCGTGGTTTTTTGACCCTATAGAAGAGGAGAAAGTAGTTTGTTTCGAACCGTGGACCGGGGATGCGAAGATGGAAGTTTACCAGTCGCTTTCTATTACGCCTTCACCAACCAGGCTAAAAGAGACGTCTTTCTAGGGCTAGTTATTAAGGCGTTTTAACTTCTGGTTTAGTTGTAGAAGAGAGCAACTGCAAAGCAATCCTCATCAATTCTGTAAGATCTAAATATATATTTGGGAATATGGAACGCATGGTTCCTTATTTTAAATATCTTTCCAGACTACATTTATCATTACTTACTTAAAATAGGGAAATCACGATACATAAATAATTTCAGATGTCTTAAAAATAATTTCTGCTTTAAATACCTTCGATTATGAAATTTTGTGTATTATTAAGATGCATAGAATAGGTGTAATAAAATTGTGCGAAATTCGTATCGAATTGCAACACACTCAATTCGTTGTTTACTTTATGAGCAATAAAGGCACATTAAATAATTGATCAAGTACTGGTCATTTAGTAATAATTTCCGAATAAAGTATTTTCTATTGTGATTTTTTTTTATAATTTAAAGATGTATAGAATAGATAGAAAAGAATTGCGTGAAAATTCTATAAAATTGTAACTCTCCCGCTTTGTTTACTTTATCAGCTATAGAGACGCAATAAATAATCGATCAAAAATAGTCAGTCATAAAAATCTAAATAAATTAATGATCAGACATTCATTTGTACTATGAATGTGGAACGTTTACTAAGTCGCGTCCTAATCCAATGATTATAATTTACAATTCTTACTTATCTTTCTAATAGCAAAAAACAGACCTGATTGCATTATATTTATTCAAACAGAATCCAAGTCATATCCTGTCTTGTAATATCACTTCACGCTTTTTCCACCAATACCATGTGCTCAACAATCTCTCTATCCATCTATTAAATCTTATTACCCTATTCCTGCAATCTCTTTATCTGATCTCCAACTTCTCATACTGATATCGTGATTTCCTATATTCACTACATTTTTTTTAATTCACTAATGTTAATTTTCATAAATCAAGGGTAATTTCACAAGACGAGATTCTAAAGTCAAGCAATGTAATAAAGTAGCCCAAAAGTTTAGTTGAAGGACAATGTGATTGTGAAGGCTTATTAACATCGCACTGAGAAGCAACACGAGAGCTATTGACGATGGTCCTCGTCAATGGTTGAGTCTCGATCAAGTGACGAAGACCATACCAGATCTGTCACCTCAGTCACCAAACTTCCTCACCACCCTAACGAGAGGAAATTGGAACCTCAAGATAATTTATTGTAATGTATAAAAGTGTGAGTGAGCGATTGTTTTTTAGAGTTATACTCAGAATCAACACGAGGATATTGGCGACAGACCTCGTAATTCTGAACCTAGGTCATTTGAAGAGGACGACACATGAGCTTTCACCTGCCATTTCAAACTTCCACAAAACGCCAGCAGGAGCACTTGGAATCTCGACCAAATTTAATGTGCATCAGCCTCGCTACACGGTGGAGATTTTAGTGGTATCAGGGATCGAACCGACGACTCGACGAAAATAACGACGACCGCGAGTCCGCGACGAAGTCCACTAAGCTACCGAGACCACTAATTAAAGGGAAAAGCGTGTGAGAATACGTTACAAAATAATTCAAAATTCATTAGTATTTTGGTAGAAATTGCAGCACCTCCCTCTACAGTCCGGCACTTCGCCTTTTGAACTGTGTCAGAAATCTGGCGTTTTTATATAGACACACAGCGATACATATTTTACCTCTCTACTTCAATAATATAATTTAGATTATCAGTACAAAACAGTACAGTTTTTGTACTTCAAAGTATTTCGTGTGTTCATTTGCACGTCCGGTATTAAATAATGCATAGTTTGTGTTCTTTAAATGCGTCAGTATCGGCGATTTCCCAATAAACCGGTGTGCTCTGGTCAAAAATCTGCCGTATCACCGAAATAGTAATGTAGTTAAAAAAGAATAAATTCGAAATTTAGAGTATGAAGGCTACTGGAATCAATTCAGAATTCCACCGGTATGAAAAATTATCCATCCGGTTGTCGTTGAGCGTTATCACCAAACTTATTACCATAACAAGAAAATGCTTCAAATTATCGAAATGTTCTAACGTCAAATTCCTTTGAATACTACATTTATAATAACGCAGCGAGTGTCAACACATCAACTCAAATACCTCATTTTGTGAATTTCGAAAAACGTAAAGAATTCTGAACACGTAATTTTACATTACTGCTCTCTTTAGCAGTCATGGTGGCTCCAGAACTTTTCTATATTCCACCAGTTTGCTTAGAAGCTAGTAAAAAAAATAAAAGGAAGAAAAATAAATGTTGAAGAAGAGAAAAAAAAAATTAAGAGTAGTAAAAAAAAAAAAGAAAAGGAACATAAAAAGAACATAAAATAAACAAGTCCTTGTTTAGTGAATGGAGACTCGTAGCCCGTCGCCGGGTTAAATAGAGTGATGGTAATGAAAATAAAAAGTAGTACTTGAAACCTGTTTTTTTCCCTTAACTTACATGTACTTAATGTGTGTTTCTGATCCTCTGTTTCTGAATCTTCTTTTAGTTCTTTTTTTAACGTTAAAAAAGGGTACATTTCAGGTAAAATACGCAGAGCTTTGGTATTCAGTTACTATTTTAAAACAGAATTACGAAGTAAAGTTAGAGATTAAGGAAAATAGAATAGCAGTAAATTACATTTGGCCCAATAACACCCTTTAATTTCAAGTTCTTTTATAACTTTATAACAATAATCTTTAAATATGATTTCTTCGCGTTTTTAAGGTAAATTATGTTAGTTTCGATGCATCTATTTGCAGTGTGCGTGAGTTTTTAAGTTACGTAAGAATATAAAATTCCACCATATCTTAAGTGCTTTAACACTATAACTATATAACTCTTTAATTGAATAAAAATTAATATAAAAACTGAAATGCAACAAGCAGCGGGGGTGATGCACGTTAAATATGTTGAGGCTTAAGTCTTCCCGTTAGTGTGGTCATGTGTCCTCCAATTAGTGGGGTGCCAACTCAGGTGTCGTCTACGTCACTTGACAAATATTCAAAATTACGAGGTCCGTTTCAAATATCCCGCGTGTTATTTCCTAGTGTGACGTTAACAAATAATCAATAAATAAATCTGAAATGCAACGACTTACAGATAATGGCATTTTTAATGAAAGTAAACGGGAAAATTACAAAAAATGAAGATTAATCAAAGAACTCAAGTAGCATAACATTGAAACAATACAGAAATACGTCTTATGTATATTTATATTTTCAATTTTTTTTACTCAATAAACATTCAGCAAAGCACATAAGTAATTATTATATAGAGTAGATCTGTAAACTAAAAATCACATTTAAATTATCATACCATTAATGGAATTATATTTGTCATTAATAGTTCATATTACCTTTGTTAATTTACAATTTTGTTCTAAACAATTAAAAAATAAAAATTTGTTCTTAAAATTATAAAGAAATGATGAAAAGTATTGTATCATCATATCATATATCTAACCGTTGTATCATTAACTCTCAGTAGTTAAATTAGAAACAATCAATCTAAAAAAATTAACGATTTTCCCTCTAACAGCAATTTCCCCTTATTTGAATGTGCCTTAATTACTTATCTTTTTAAAGTGCATACACAAAATAAAGGGATTAATTAAGTTAATTAAATCGCCACGAACTTAAATTCTCTTTTTGGTTTTAAGAAAGTTAATTCTGGTAATTGTCTTCAAGATAACGCATTATTATCTAAATTTTTAATTAATAATTAGGATAAGTTAATCCTTTCTTTCGCAATCTTGAATGTCTCTGTTTTTGTAATTGTCTTTGATATCTACTTTTTGTTTAGCGTTATTCTGCAGAACAAAGTTTAATAAAAGCTTTCGGGGGGGGGGGGGGGGGGGTTTTGGTTTTTAAATGGGTAACTCATTAATTAATTACCAAACCACAGATACTCAAAACAAAAATTAAATAATCGGAGATATTTGATCCTCAAAAGACTGGATCGAAGAAAAGAATAAGATTTCTATTATAACCTACTTTTATTTGAAGGTATGGAAGAATGTTATCATAAACAATTCTCTATCTAGGTCTATGCCCACTGATATCCTACTCGCTAAGTAAAACTTTATTGTAATTATTTCCTTTTACTACACTATATAGCTAAAAATATTAGTACCCCCCAATAAAAGACACTCACTGAACCATACAGTTTGTCCCTAGTAAGGATCCGAGGAAATATCCAAAGCTCGCTAACTATTGTGCTGCCGAGGCGACCGCCTAATAAACCTACAACAGATGTGCTGAAATTGTTTGGAGAAAAATAAGCTAGGAAAATCGAACACGGAAAATATATAATTGAGCTGGCGACGGAGGTTCTGTTCAATTGAAGACAAAGTTTATTTATTTATTTTTTGGAATGGTATTTTTGCAGTTGGGATATATATTTAGATTCCACAGCCTCTTTAAGTTAGTCTTACGTGGTATACTTAACGTGTGAAATATTTATTTGAAATAAATCTTGCTATTTTAGGATCGTGGCCATCTTTGTATCCAGAACTTGCCGTCAGTCGAACGAACACCTTTTTACTTCCCTTAAATACAGGTGTCCTTTGATAAAGTAAATACGTATACAATTTTTTCAAAGGGATCAGGACCTACAGAATAGTCCATTATTCGAAAGCGTCCTTTATAAGAGGTACTACTCACACATTTGAAGCTTCACGGTTTCTCGTACATTTTGTAATTCTGAAACTCTCAGTTCGCGCATGCATATTGTCATCTGTAATTATTGCTCTCGTAGTCATACTATCTATTTTATAAGTCATGTATTTTGCTTCTGAAGTTCGATAAATTGACTTAGTAAAGTTTACACAGATTGATTAATGTAATAAAGTTTACTTAGATCGATTAATAATAAATATCGATGCGATTTTTTATCATACAGAATTCTTTGTTTCCTTCACGCCATGAAAATTGAATTCCTCTTGTAAAATAAATCAGGGAAATAATAATTCTTCTTTAATTACATTTCATTTAACTGGATTTAGAGCATCAGAAAATTAGGCATAATTCCATCGTAAATGGCAATAATTTTTAGAATGGGTACTTATCTGTTATAGCTGCACACGTCAAATTACGATTACGCCAATTCAGCGCCAAACTTGTGAAGTCTATATTTTAATACAATATACTTGGCGATATTTCTTAGTAGCTTGGCGATTCATCATAGGGCATCGCTTTAACAGAGAAGTACCAAAGAATAAAAATAAATTTTAAGAATATGCACTTACTTTGGAACTATTCATTAAAATAAATCGATCTTAACTTTCATTTCCCGCTTACACCGAGTAAAACAACTGCAGTAAATAATCTAATAAAACAGCCCAACATTTTCAAATATATATAAAACAATATCATTTTATTTTTTATTCGAAATGCCTTGGTAGCGAAATATTTGCCAACATCAGAAAACTGAAACTTGAAATTACTTTCACTTGAAATTATTATTTAATGTATCAAAATTATATAAATAATTAAATATTTTTCGAACAATTTTCTAAGCGCTCGTATATATAAAAGGAAGGGAAAAAAACACTCTTTTCTCATACAAAAATCAGATTAACTTTTATTGGATTTCAAAACTAATTACTTCTTTGCTAGATTTACAAGGAAGCACGAAAATTTCATGAGCACGTGGAGATTAAATAAATACCGTAATTAAATACTGTAATTTTTAATTCTGTTGTTCACAAACATTTAAGTTTGTAATTAATAACTTGCAAAGTACAAGAAATTGAATGGGAGGTGGAGACTGAAAAAAATTAATTGTCTTTGTGTTTGAAGCTAAATAAGGTTGCTGCCCGCCTTCAAACAACCACCCTCATCTCGTTAATTAAATTTACTGCAACTGGTTGGGAAGTTTTACTTACAGAATCAAAATTGAAGGAAGACATTTTTCATCAGGCGGATATTAATGAAATCAAGCACAATACAAACGCCCCCACTTTGATATACTATTAAGAGAATCCTCCTCATATTTCGTATATCATATTACTTAAGATTAATTTTGGAGATTCATGAAATTGAAAAAAAAAATCAAAAATAGGTAGAATTTTATAAGTAATGCGGTGATTTAAAATAGGATTTCAAGTTTAGAGCTGACCGATAAAGCATTTTTAGTAGTAAATAGTGAAGAAAAATACTGTAAAATAATTCAAGATAAAAACCAACGTTTTTATATGGTGGCAAAGTTTATTAAAAAAATTATTGAAATATTAGTTAAAACTTGTCGGAAATGTCTGAATATTGTTCAGCCAAAAAAAAAAAAATCGCCAAGTTTGGCAATTTTTGAAATCACGCCAAGTGGTTGGACTAAATAGTATTATTTTTAAAAAAAATGGCATATTAATTGAAACTTGTCGCAAATGTCTAAATATTGCATTGTTAAGGGAGTTAGGACGATTTCCAAGGTTTCAGTGCTCTAGTTTGATGGGAAGTTGGTTAAATTAACGATAGAAAATTTGATGACACGTTGATACATTGATACACACATACACCAAGAGAAATACATAAAAACGTTGTAAAATAAAATTTTATGCCATCATGGTGAAATTTATACTATTATTAATTTTAACACAAGCAACAAATCTTTACGTTATTCAGGTCAGAGAGCTATTTTAAATATTTTTGAAAAAGTCGAGTGCATGCCACTATTCTATGATGAAGTTTGGTCCGTGGTAGCCAAGTGGTTGCTTTCTTCGACTGGCATTGTTTTCGTTGGGTCTCAGGTTCGAGCCCTAATCTTGCGGGGCATTTTAAATCTGGTCGAGGTCCATGCATGTCCTTCTATTGGCGTATTGAGGAAAGTGGTTGGTGTCAGCAATGTGTCGTCCTCGTCACTAGAATGAGGTTCATAATCGAGGACACTCATAGAGAGCCTTCTTAGTGCGATTTAAAGAGTCACTGATCAAGTTTGACTTTTAAATAGCAATATAATGGTGAAGTACTTTATTTTTGATGATTTTTATCTAATTTTTGTATTGCAATGGTATTATTTTTTGCATAAAGTATGCCCTCTTCAGACTATGGAGATAAAATAAATATTTGAAACTTTTAAGAAAATTTTGATTCTCAAGATTCAGATAGATGGATTTGATCACATATCCAAGCTTTTTCTATCTTCTTAGCTATTCCAATTATTGACGACCAGAAATAAATGTATTGAAATCTAAAATTTATCTAGTGAAACGTGGATAAATGTAGCATATCTAGGAAGTATAATATTAAAGTTTATCTGAATCAAGCAGCGTCGGGGAAGCGTTCAGCTTCAATTATTTTAATTTTTGTTAAAAATTACTTATTCAATTTCAAATTTTCATTATTTTATCACATCGTAATCTTTTTTTAATTATTGAATAAATTTTCAAAATTCTCAATCCGATGTATTTGTAATAACTACATTTATTATTTCTATTTTTACTGATTAGTTTCCATTTAAACTTTTCTTGGCTTCTGGTAATTTTAATTAATTCTTTATTTATTAGACACCATGCTAGATGTTTCATTTTTATTTTCTTCATGGTTGAAAATGCATGAAATTTAAACTATAATATTAAATGAGGTTTTTATCGGAATTGAGATCCTTGATGCATAATTTAATATCAATAACGTACAGAGATGTGAAATGTTTTTATGTTAAATTTCAATCTTCTCGATTATTTTAAATATTTTTATCAATGAATGTTAATTAACTTTTCTTGTATACCTGATATAGTTTTAAACTTTAATATTATCCCTAATTTCTTACATTTTCCAAGAAGGGATTGGGAGAAATTAATTTAGTAAGCAGTGCGAGAAATATTTTCAGATAAAATCGTCAAGCATGATGAAATAATTTAAAATACGATTGCGAAAAATATAAATTATATTCTCTTTTTTTTGTGTCATATACGATCGTTAATCTTTTTACTACTTTTTTCCTGATAAGGTTGCTCCAGTGATTACTTCATTATTTTTTTGTAGTGAAATATGAAATCAAAAAGCAAGGAGAAAAAAGGTAGAAATTAGACGGATTATTCTTAAAATATCTTATTTTTTCTAATCTACCAACATTAAGATTATTCTTATTTGAATAAATTGAATTTTTGAAAGCAACCCTTTGCACAATTATAACATTTCAAAATTAATAATTTTGTCAGGTCAGAATTTTCACATTTGATGGAAGAATCAGTAAGGAAAATTTTTATTAACGTTTGATTTATTAAAGAAATAAATAAAATGGGAATTATTATTATTACATTTAATTTGTTTTTATATTTAAAAATATATCTGTATTTCTAAAAGCTCAGAAGTTACGTACAAAAGGATGAAAAGAGAATTATAGATAACTGAAGTAAATAACTGAAAGCATTCTGTTAAAAGGAGAAAAAATGCACACACACACACAATCACGTCTATCAATGCAGAAAAGAGGAAGGACTAACTTGTTAATCTTAAGATTCTATCTTTTAACAAATAATATCAATATTTATCTATAGATCCTGTTATTAATTATATTGATAGAATAAAGCTATTAATAAAGTAGAAAAATGTAATTAACTACTTTATTCTAAAGATCTGATTCATTTAGAGCTACCGTTTCCTAGATTGCTTCAAAGTGGTACAAGAATAGTTAAATTTCATTTCGGTGATTTTTAAAATCAAAATATGTTATGTTAGAAAACATTTTGTGATGAAATTCAGTAAACTTTCAGAAAAAAAACTTCTGACAATTGAAGAGGTTTGTTATAACTATAACAGAATTATATTGTTCTACAAAATATATAGTAAAAAATAATGGGGGATTACAAAAGAAATGCTTAACATTCGAAGAACATAATCGTCAAGTAAATTAAAAAGTTGAGTTGAGGCAGTTTAAAATTATGAAAGTCAAAGACTCAACACACAATGTTAAAAAATTAATATTTAAGTAATTCGCTATAAATAATGTCTCAAAAGTTATGAAATTTTGAATATACCTTAAGAAATGTCACACAATTATAATAAGGAAATAAAGTTTCTTTCGATATTTTAATAAATTTTCGGTACTGTGTCCTCTTATCGGTAATATTGCGTTTCGAAAACATATTAGATTAATATATGTACATACATACACACACACATACATATATATGGGAGAAGTAATGTGTTATAGTGTACATAAATACATTATACACATGCAGCAAAAACACGGAGTAGATATATACAGATGCTAGTTTAGATGTATATGCTCGCATTCGATATATTCCTGGGGACAAATAGTATTAGAAAGAATAACTCTATTTTTAAGGAACAAATTTCAGGTTCCACTGATATTTTCTGTCAAACACTCTTAACTGACAGTTTCAATGCCGAATACATACATAGTAAATACGAGTAATTATAACCACAATTACTTTTGTTGACAGTCACAGCCAAATTAAAGCTTCGTTAAGATTGCAGACTATCCTAATAAGTATGTTCAAAACATCAACTCGAAATCTTCCAACCCAACAATAAGAAATGATTGGGTACATACGTCAGAAACGAAATAAGAGTAATAAAATAACTTGACATCTTATTAAAGCGCATGCAACTGATACAAACTCTAATTCAAAATGCGCATCGTCAATTTACGAGAAAATTAATCTTAACGGAAATCATTAGGCATGTTGAGGCAAGGTTACTCGAAACCTCACTAGGGTACAGGCAAGATATATGGCTATAATTTTTAACGACCACCAAAGTTGGTTTGTTTGATGTAATATTTAACTCTGTACCTTGCAAGAATAAAAGACAAAGGCATAACCCATCTGCTACTGACGGATGATCATTGCAGGGTATTTAGACAGACTAAACAGGGTGTGTTTAGAGTAATAGGTTAATTAATTCTTCAAAAGAACAGGTAAAATATCCTGAAGAGTGAAAAATATAGCTTAAGGGATTGTTCTGACAAGCGTTGGTGCTTTTTTTTTTTTTTTTTTTTTTTTTTTTTGTTTCTAGCCAGATTATTTCCAAGTTTTAGAGGACAGAAAAATTCTTAGGATTTCTCGAGGCTTTAGGATTTTTTTCTCCCGGTAGATCAATGTTTTATTGAAGATTTATTACGATGGGTGAAAAGGTAATGATGCATTAATAAAGTAAAATATTTTAAAAAATATATTCGGTATTAATATTATAAATAAAAAATAAATATTATGAAACATTATGTAATAAACATTTAGTAAATTAATTAGTTAAATGTTGTGAAATATTTGTAAATTTATTAAATAAATATTGTGAATTTCCAAAATACTCAATAAAAATAAGTTAAAAATTCTCCGAATGTTGTTATTACAATCATCTAGAAATACTAAAATGAACAGAATTTTAGCAGCAGATAATTGTAAAAACTAATTCTGAATAAATGAAAGCATTTCTTATGTAGCAATATAGATAACATTTCTAAAAGGAAAATAACACATTCGTGAGTACCATAAATTTCTTGCTTTGAAACTCTAAATTAGTTTTAAAATGCTGTTTCATTTTATTCATAAATATTACATATTACTCTGCATTGCTTTTATGAAACACATAAGAAATAATAAACATAATAATAATATTTATATACATATATTTAAATATATGAGTTTGAACCCTGTTGCCCCTAACGAGCCCCCGTGTTGCGGGACTGATGCACGTAAAATTTGATCAAGGTCCCAAATCCTCCCATCGGCACGGTGTGGAAATTTAAAAAGGGAGATGCCAGCCCAGGTGTCATCCTCGTCACTCGACCGAGGTTCTAAATAACGATATCCGTTTCCAATATCCCTCGTGTTTGCGTCTCAGTGTGACATTAATAAAACAATCAAATCAAAGTAGAAAATTCAATTTCAAAACTCAATACACCTGAATTGTAATGGTGTTCAATCAAGGTATCATATTTAAGATATTCTACAATAATTTCTTTAAAATATTTTCCCGTGGAGTGGTGTGGAAGTTTGGAAAGGAAGGTGCAATTTTAGATGTCACCTTCGTCTCTTGACTACAGGTCAAAATTATGTGCCCGTCGACAATAGCCTCCGTGTTGTTTCTCAGTTTGACGTTAGTAAACAATCACAATTAAGTGAAACCTTGACGTGAAAATCGAAACGGTCGCAGCTAATACTTTAAAGAGAAGCTGACTACTCTAACCCCGTAAAATTCCCCAAAGACTTAAAGACACGTTAACTCCGAGTGACGAGTTTAAGATCTACCTGAAGAATTAATTAATACGTAAAAGGGGAACACGCCCTCTCTCAAACAGACTGATTAAGGGCGATGGACATCTACTTAGGCGTGCTCCGGCCATCCCTATTGTCTGCCATCGTTTCCATAGGATCGCGTCCATCTCTCCTTGTCAATTAATCAAGCAGCCCAAGGATCAGTTCTGCTTAAATGAGCGAATAATTTGGATTAATAGGCAATGACTTTATCATCCAGAAAATGTTGATTTGGATTATCTGATGGAAAAGTTTGTTAATTAGTATGCGAGTTGTAACTAAAAAATGAATAAGTATCATAAATTTTGAAGATGGATGGTTTAGTTGAAGCAGTGTTAATAATCCGACGTCTTTATGATTGGTTACATGGACGAGTGTTAATGAGCAGGAAAATTTCAAGTTGATTGAATATATTAAATTGAAAAATGATTTTATTTGCTTTCGAATTGATTGATATGAATTTCAATAAAGAAATTATTAACTTCTGAAATTGTTTTTGTTTGGGCGAGACGACTTAAACTGCCTTAATTTAGCAGCATTTAAAATGTATTTAAAAACGATTTAATACTTAAAGTTTAACAAATATTTTGATTTCAGTGAAAAATAGGAAGAATAATAAATATCAATTTTTCAATTTCTCCTTAAACTGTCAGAAAATTGGACCCATTTTTTCATAAAAATAATTCAATAGAAACGTGTGGATTTCGTGAATATCTAGGGTCCAGTCAATTCTTTGAGTTTATTATTATCTTAATAGGTTGGATTATTAATTATTAGATGAAGTTCGAATTATCCAAAACATTCATAACCTGATAAAGATTAATACTGCTGATACCACATTTTTTTTCTAAAAAGGAAAATGTTATTCATTCGCTGTTTAATTTAAAATTATGATATAAAATACAAATTAATGACATTTTAATTTCATTTTTTTGCTAGTCATACATATAAGCAAATGTATACAATTTCTGAATTAATAATCTACTTACAAGAAATAAATGTTAATTCAATTAAACCACATTCATATTAAAAATATTTCAAATGAATACTCTTTTCTGACAGTATTTATTAAAGAAAAGGGCTATCTATTTTTTTCTAAAGACGTGTACCCATATTATTCAATTACTATCTAAAGCATAATGGACAACCTCGGGATTTGAACCTCGTGAAAATGACTTCATGTATGCTAAATTATTTATATTTTGTTTGTAAAATGCATCGGATTATTTACAGCAATATTAGAATAAACTATTCAATTCAGTTCTGCAGCAATATTCTGTTAGAAAAAAATGGATCCAAAAAAGATCAATTTTCCAAAATCCAAATCCTGATTGTAATATTATCCTTAATGAAACTACATAATGTGTGTTAAGTATTTATATTTTGCTTGTAAAAGGCATTGGATTATTTACAGCAATATTCTATTTGAAAAAAAAAACTATTCTATTTAATTCTATAGCAGTATTCAAATAGAAAAAACTGGATCCCCAAAAGATAAATTTTCCAAAATCCAAATCCTAATTGTAAGATTATCGTAAATGAAAGTACATAAAATGCAATTAAATTTCGCTTAAGAAAAGCTTATAATACTTTGATAAACCTCAAATCAGTTAAAGAATAATTTCAATTTTTTTTTTCATAATATAAATGTCTTAAATTATGTTGTGTAAAAGTTAATATTCAGATTATCTGTATCACATTATGAAATTTTTCATCAAGACTGATAAGCTCCTGTTGTAATAACAAATAAAGTATCTGATAGGTCAAAGTGTTAATCTTTTTACTTCAGTTATACTTCTCAAACAGCTGCAAGGTATTTTTATATTTTCTCCTGTTTTTGGTGTCATTAATCATTATTTAATTATATTTTTAGGGGAAAAAAATTGATTTTTAAACATTACTTTTTTATTTAATACTTTTAGGTTGAGGATTAGAAGGATTTTATTATTAATATTTCTCCTAGAGATTTATATGATATTCCCAGAAAATCTAAATCAATTTTGTACATCGGAAAAAATGTAGAAAAAAAAGACTTCAAATATAAAGAAATGTTTAAAACAAGATTAGAGCAAAATAGTTTGTTTTAAAGAAATATATAAAATTTAGATAGAAAAAGCATGTAAGTGAAATTATTTCTTTTTTTTCATTATATATTCAGCTGTATTGACATTATAAATAATTTTTCCATAAACTTAGCGTTGATCAGTGTAATTATTTTACAATTTAAAGATTTTTTTTACACTAAAGAAATCAATATAATTAAACGAAGAGTAAAAATGTATCAATGTACCAATTTTTTACAAATTTTATTTATTTAAGCAGTGTGAAAGAACTAAGTAATAACTGTTTTTAACTAAATATTATTCAATTAAATAAAAGCAACTTTACAAGATATAGAATAAGAACATAAAATTTAATGTGCTTGTTCTTACTAAATAATTTAAATTTAATTTATTCCTTTTGTATTAATTGAGTTAATTCATGTAACTAAACGAAAAAAGTAGAGTATAAAAATAATCATAATAATTTTAATGTGCTAGAAAAATATTTTTAAACTTCAACTAAATAATATTCAATCAACAATAAGTGACGTTGAGTAAAACGAAATAAGTACTTATGAATAAAAAATTGCATAAATTAACATATTCATATAAATTAATTCAGTTAATTCATTTAATTAAGCGAAAAACAGTAGAGTTTGTAAATACATATTATAATTTTAATGTTAGAAATAATTTTTTTTTAAATTTCAGTTAAATATACTGAATAAACTTAGTGTGTAACGTAATATGAACTTAAATTAAAATATTGTATCCAATTAATTCATTCAAATAAACGAAATAAAAATAGAGTTTGAAAATAAACATAACCTTAATGTTGTAAAATAAATTTTTTAACTTAAGCTAAAAACAGTAAAAACAACTTTGTGTGTAAGAATAAGAATATATAGATAAAATGTTCTTCTAATTATTTTATTCAAATTATATTGATTGAATTAATTCATTAAGCTAAAAGAAAAAAGTAAAATCAATTTACTAGTTATTTCATTTATTGCGTTTACACTGTCATTATTCAACTAAATAATATCTAATCTTGCAACTTTGCGTGGAAGAATTAAAATTTATAGTTAAAATTTGCTCCAATAAGCTATTCAAATTATTTGAATTTCATACAATTAATTTTTTTAAGTGTGTATATATAAATACAACTGTATGGATATAACATTCCAGTAGGAATTCCAAAATAACTTTAAAATCAAAGATAAGATCAAGCATGGCCTTGCAGTAGGAGGTGAACAACTCAACAAGATAATATAAGGAGAAGACTTTGGGTCCTATATTGGTAAAACGTCACGCCCGCCTAAACAGTGTTAGAGTGGAAGGGAAGGGGAAGGATATTTCTGCCTACCCAATACCCTCGCTTATTATGCTCTAAAGCAAAATTAATATAAAAAGTTATGCAATAAATGCCCATGTTGGCTCTATTTTTTGTCGCTGAATTTGAAAATGCTCTCTTGAGAGTAGCCAGAAGTAAAGATATGATGAACGATAAGTCGAGCCGCCACAAAAATACACAAACAACTAAACGGTAAAAAAAACCGATCTTGGAAAACCAAAATTAGGTGAAAAAAATAACTGACAAATTAATTAATTGTATGAATTGGTGTCCAGGAATATAATTACTGCAGCTACGTTTAAAGTACGATATGCAGTTTGAAGAGCAAATTATAAAACTCTGAGGAAACTTGGTTAGTGTTTAAATCATCCTTTACTTATTTAGAGAATTACTCTCAAATTTTGTTACCCCCTAAGTTATTGCAATGGCATATCAGCGTCTTAGTATTACGGATAAGAGTAAACCACTGTTCCGAGCAAAATTGTTTACTTAAGAATTACTCTATCAAAATTTAACGGTCCTTGGGTGTGTATGTGGTACCGCAATATTATCATCGTCGTGAACGCACAAAATAATAATCAACTCTTAAACTAAATCAGCTTTGTTATCTTAGGAATATTACGTAGTTGTTACGAAGTTTTCATTTGGAGGGGATGGGGAGGTCTTCCTTAGTAATTTTGCTTTTGTGTTCTACTCTTGGGTGATACTTTAAAGAATTTTATGCTCATAGTTTACAAGATTAAGTGTTTGAATTAGTTTAGTTTGCAAAACAAGCGAAAGACAAATATTCCTCAAAGAAAACGTTATCTAAAATCAGGTTATTTCCATTTATCTTCAATTAACAAGGAATTATATAGAAACAAACTTAAAGTACTATAATCATTTCTTAATTCAGTTTTCTGTGCTACTTTTAGTTTCGATGAAATGGCCTGTTCATTAAAATAAATTAAATAGATTGATTGATTGTTTATTTGCGTCATATTTCAAGAGTTAAAACACTAGGGTTATAGGCGAAAACCTAGCAATATTGAGCCTCAGTCAAGTGTTGAGGGCATCACCTCCCCAAATTTCCACATTGTACCAACTTGTAGCCTAGATAGATTTCAGATGCAAGTCCCGATACATGACATGCCATGTATCGGGACTTGCATTTTGGACTTGCCATGTATCGGGACTTCATAACTCTAACCCAGACTAAAAAAAAAAAAAAATCGGAAGTCTCAAGGTTGCGAACATGACCTCTCAACTATCGCAGACAATCAATTTAATTAGAGAAGTGACACTGAAAAATATTTTCCCAATAAGATTTGTAAGCATAAAAAAGTACATATTTGCTTAAAAATATTTAAGCTTTTAGAATAAAATACTAACTTCGTCAAATAGTTGTGATTGAAAGCTGCAAAGCATTTTAAGTAAGTCTACACCACATTACATTTCTATAAAATATATCAATCAGATTCGATATTAGTTGTTAGAAGATATTAAAAAATGGAGAAAAAGCAGGGTTGGAAAAATTGTATCCACAAATAATGTTTTAAATAGTAGTTCTTAAATTATTAAATCGATTATAGAATTCTGTATTAAAAATAAATTAACACAAACAAAGCATAAACATTACAACATAAACAACGCAGAAAGGATTCTAGTTAGAATATATTATCAAAACATTAAAAAATCATCATTCTAAATGATGTAGTAAGCATTAATGTAACCACAAAATTCCATATTTAAGCTCAAAAATTATGATGTAAAATGCATAAGATAAATGGCTACAATTAAATAAAGAATCAAGTTAACAACAACGAAACAAATCGATTAAATAAAAAAAAAGAGTTTATTGATCAATGACGAAAAGCAATCTAGATTTTTATCCATCAAATTGGTTAGATGCTCTTTTTTTCTACCTAAGAAAAGGTCACAGACCATCATTTATAATAAAATGCAATCAATCATTGTTGTTGTCAAGTGTTCAATATAAACGCTTTACGTGATTAAACCTTGTCAAATAGAGATTTTAATAAACTGATGCCTGTCATCTGTAATGATTATAGAATCAGGTTCTTGAATCTATTAGCTATCTTGTTCCTAAAAGCTATTTCTCTACTTATGTTGTTCCACTTTTTTCATAGAAGTATACTATGCATTCTAAATGCGCTTACCATCCCATGTAATTAAATAATCACTTAAACTTACAATTAGCAATAATCAAATTGTGGCGAAGAATTTTATTTCGTATCATTAACTTTTTTTTGGTTAGAATTTAGAATTCTACCCTCAAACCCCAAAGGCGATTGTAGAAGTATTTTATTAAACTTGGTCAAATTAATATTAAATTAATGCATTTCTGGTCGTTGTTATTACATTGTTATTGTTTTTTTTTTTTTTTTGAAGACACATTTCACTTACACATAAGGAACACACTTCACTTACATATTCAATACATATAAAGGAAATAATTCAATAAATTATTAAAAATAAAAAGATCAGAAACCAAACATGTATTGCTACTGAAATACTGTAAACGAAATTTCAACTTACTGAATTGTTAGTTGAAAAAATTGTTCTTTCTCTGACACTACCCCAATAACAACAACAAAAAGAAACTCGCTTTTTAATAAAAAATTATATTTTGTATGAGAATAATTTTCTTTTAAAAAAGAAATGGTAGGGTTGTTTTTCCCTTCAACAGAAACATATATTTCAAGTATTGCAGTTGTAATAGTTCCTCAATTGTCAAATCTCAATTACCAAATAACACCAAAAAAAAATATTAAAATTCTTAAGAAAGGCAAAAATTATTCACATTAAAGACAAAAAGTTTTTCATTTGTCTGCCATTTTTTTTTAATTTCAAATCCTTCAAAATTTTTGTGAGAAAGAAAAATTTTATACATAAAAAAATAATTAATTAACAATTAAAAGAAATTGAGAAAAACAGTTATAGTCGAAAGGAAGCTAATACATTAAGATACTGAGAATTTAATATAATAAAAACATTGAATATATTTGAATCTTACCATTTTTCATTTTCTTTATGAAAAATGAATGATTTTCCATTGTTTAAAATGTAGTTTTTCCTTTAACTTTATTGAAATTATTTAACCCTTATGTTATTCCTGAGCAATTAAGTTTTCATTATCAGCTCTTGTATTATTCATACATCGAAGCACTTTTCGCAATCTATATTAATTCCTTCGATGTCTATTTCACTAGTCATTGTATGATAATATATCCCACCAGACATTAAGTCTTGTAGAAGACTTTACATAGGATACTTAAAACATTTAGATACCTTTCAAATGAGTTATTTGCACATTGTCTGAAGCGAGACGATTCAATAATTCTTTACTTTTATGTAAGTTAAAACGAAAATTTCGCAAATTGTTTTCAAAGCGAGAAAATCTTGATTAATCGTTGAAGGTGTATGGGCGTTTGGTAATCAAATAAGCACTTTTATTATGGTATTTTAGCTGAAAATATGAATCAAAGTATTTTAAAAGTTAATTGGTTTTTATTTATTCTAAAGTGAAATTTACGGAGCTTTTCAACGAATCTCATCGACTACAAATTCATTTCAAAGGTGTGATTATGTATTTAAATAAATATTCATAAGTTCTCTTTCATAGTCGATAAATTGTGAAAAAGTTTTAAATAGTTGTTTCAGTTGTAATATAGATATTCTGCAATAATCTCTTTGATAATATAAACGCTTACTAGTGCTTTATTTATTGTTATAGTAATTAATGATAAATATTTATCATTAAGAAAGTCGGCACAAACTTTTTAGATATAACATCAAAAAATAAATATTTTAATTACTTCAACGAATATCTCGATAAATATCAATATATTTCCAAGAAAATCTTTTAAAGACATTAATACAGAATATCTAAAGTGACAGATTGGATGAATACCATTTCTTTAAAATTTTGGTGTTGAGCTTTGAAATTAAATTTCCCCCTTTGACTGAATGGTAATTAGATTTACTTGTTTTATTAACATCGCACTGAGAAACAACGTGAGGGCTATTGGCGACGGGACATCGCAATTTTGAGCCTCGATCAAGTGACGAAGAGGACTCCTGAACTGACCCCTCCCTTTTCAAACTCCCACACCGCGCCAATGGGAGAACCTGGGACTTTGATTACATTATCCTGCTTCAGACCCACTACAAAGCGGGTCCTTAGAGGCATCAGCGCTCGATCCCCCAACTGGGCGAAAACAATGCCAGCTGCAATTCCATGACCATAACCACTAGGCTACCGCGGCGGCTCTTTTTTAATGAAGGCATGTTAGTTTGCTTATTGAATGTTTTTAGCTGCCTGATTCAGAGGTCAAATAAAATCAATACAACACGTAATTTTGAGCCACGGTTAGTTGACAAAGTCGATATTTAAATTGGTACCCCACTTTAAGAACACGGAGCTCCAACATATGTAATATATATATCATCCCCCACTGCACAGCAGTACGTGAAAGAAAAGTTAAAATATTTAAAATATTGCGACATCGCTCTTTGTGCTGAAAAATGACTCGGATACACACGGGGCTGGATGGTCTACGACACACCTTGGAGATTACACACCGTGTTCAGATTTATACTTATTTCGAAATTAACACCATCGACCTTCGTAATCTCTCCAAGTGAGAGTTCACTTGACCCAAAAGAGGGCAACCAACCATCTCTCAGCAAAAGGGAACGACGCCCGACTCCGCCTCAAGAGTTTTTCCATCCAGTTCCCCTTGGAAGAGACTCCAGCCCAAATTGGGAGTTCATGCAGTTCTAACGGAGGGCGTGCAAGGCCGACTTACAATGCATTTCCGGCCTCCTTCTATTTTTTTTCCGATTCACACTTTCCCTGACTGTCTCTATCTCTCCACCTAGAGAGGATGTTCCGACACCCAAGAAAAGATTTTTTTTCGAGTGCTCGACTCAGCAGGAATCGGCTGATTAGATGTCGACTCCCGTTTTCTGGCTGCACAGACCGTAAAATATAGGCGGAGTTGTCTAATTAGGGAGGGAGGGCGCTGCTCGAGGAGGGTGTGATGAGGAGGTAAATGGACAAATTTTTACTTCTTTTTTTCCTTGCTAAGAGGGAAAGACGGGAGGTCTTGTCAATTTTTCAATGTAGATGCATGGAATCTTAGCCCGCAATTCTTAAAAAAAATTCTTTAAAAGGATAGTTCTTTGTCGGTAATTTTTTTTATTAAGTATTTGTAAGAAAAAGATTTTCTTCAAAATATTAGTACACCCATAAAATATACATGTCTGAAAAAAAATTGCTTTTAAACGAACAATTACTTAAAATTTTAACTTTTTTTTTCAAATTATAATTCAATATTTTAAAATTCCTTCTACTTTTGCAAAGTTTCATAATTTTGGACATTTTTTTCTCAGTTTGCTAAAAGTGTTTCTCATAATTTTCTGCATGTTTTTGGTTGTATTAATGTTATATATAGGTTTATGAATTTTTTGTCTGCCAGAGACTACGAAAAATAGTAAAATAAACTCACTATCTCCTAATTTTTGGGTTTTAAAAAGAAATAACTTTTGTTCTAAATCTTATTTCCATGCACATACTTATCGACGAATTATATAAAACAACCAGAAAAAAAATTCGCAACTTTATATTGGTTACAAAAAAAATGCCTATAAATTTCAAATACATGACCATCATAAAAAAAGCCGAGAAGAAGCGGTTTAAAGTCTTGAAGGTTATTGAAATTATTTGACACACTGGCAAGCAAAATTTGAATTACTTGCTAAATTAAACATCCAGAATGCTAGAAAATTCTGTACATGTATTTAGAGTTATCATTCGATTAAAATAAGATAATAAAATGTTTTTCGATATTTTACTCATTTTAGGACGTTCTTTCAAAAAGTATAAAATTAAACTGAATTAATTAATATCTCTATTTCATTATAAAGATTATATTTTAATTTAAATTTACTAGGAATAATAAAGTCAAATAAATCTCATGTTTTAAAACTTAATACACATTTCCTTTCATAATACTCTACTACAATATTACAAAATAAACTGTGTTCCAGCTTTTAAAATTATTTTAAACTCAATATATGTAAATTTTTACTTCCTAAGGGTTTCGAAAAAACTACAAATAAATTATTTTATTGACAATATGGATGGCGAATATTTTAGTTTTTTACTCGGCAAAATTTTCCGCGTAAAATAAATACATAAAAGAAAGAAAGAACGAAACGTAAAATTAATTAAATTAAAGATCCATTTTATTGCATCAAAAGTGAATATTAAATCAATATAAAAAGGTTAAAACTCAACATTTGCCTTACATTAAATCTACAATCACAAACAAGAGTGTTTTACGTGTGTAATAGAGAATAGTAAAATATATGCCCCCTATATATGCCCTTTACACCTAAATTCGCTCTCATAATATTTTTAAAAAACAATCCTAATCATCATTTCAAAAAACACAAACATCAATGTACTTTAATTATATTATTGTATAAGTCATGTTTCTTGTGCTTTATATGTAATATTTTACATTCGAATTTCTAAAATCGAATCCATACTATTTTACAAAAAAAAAAAAAAAAAAAAAAAAAATCAAACCTACTTTAAACGACATAATTTACATTAAACATCAATAAAATCTGGTCAATTTTGTAAATTTTTTTTTATTAAGAGGGACAGCGAGTGTTCATACATCGAAATGTTTCGAATATCTCTACAAAATAAGGGATGACTACAAGACGGATCCACCAGATGACTGATGTGGATCTTATGCACTAAAATGAATGTACGTAATATGGCAAATTAAAGGTGATTGCTTATTAACTCACACTAAGAAGCAGAGGCTGAAAGCGACAGATCTCAAAATTTTGAACCTCGCTCAAGTGAAGAAGACGATATTTCAGTGGGCACTTCCAGCTCCAAACTTCCACACCTTGAGAGGACTTTGAGCACCGACAGAGTTTATCTTGCATCAGCCCCGGCTGGTCTTTAGTGGCATCAGAGCTCAAACTCACGGTCGACGAAGACCACTGGCCACCAGTCGGCGACCTTGATTACTAGGCTACCGTGGCCACATGATAAGTTAGATTGTTAAAAGTATTTATTTTATTTCATTTTTCTTGTGAAAAGAAATTTTATTTAAATATTGTACTGGTTCTATCAAGTAATTTTGTGAAGAATTTCTTTAAGAGTTAGTTTCCCTTGTGAATGCTTTACGAATGTTGTTTATTTTAACAGTTAGCTGCTGAAAGATTGGTTGTTTACTTTTAGAGCAGTTCATTAAGTTAAAGGCAAGTAAGTTAAATGCTCATTTTTAATAAACTTAAGCTATGAATACAAAAACTCACAACCAGAAACTGCGATTAATATTAACACACACTTTTTGGTTTTAGGATATTTTTGTTCCGGAGTCAATTTCAAAAACTGAATGGTTGAATCACTGTTTTGTTAAGGGAAAACTACTTTGCGGGAAAATTTACAGAATACTGTCATTTTTGGAGGAAGTGAAGGAGAATTTTGACTACTTCTATTTTTCAACACAGAATAAACGGCTCTGTCAAATATTCCCTTCTAAAATGAAACATTGAAAGGCAGTGTAGCTATCCACCTCTGTATTTCTCGTTTCTGAAATCTAGAATTATTTATTTTCTTGTTTGTCAGATAGTTACCAGATAACATTTAGATCAACGTTCCAGCAACCTAAACGGTTTCGAAACTCGTTAAAGAATCATTTGACAGATAAACTATCATTTAACACTTACTCTTTTCCAAGAAGGGGTCCATTCGTCTAAGAACTTGCTAAATTGCTTTTAGATTTGTAAGATCATTCGGAAGATAAAGATTGAGAGTATCTAGTTTCTCTGTAACACAAATGATTATTTGATTTGTACCTTTTAACCTATATCAATGCATTGTACGTTAAATTCTAGAATATAAGAAAATATTTCTTTTTAAAATTTGTACTCGCAGAAAGAAATGCGGGAAAAGTTTTTATGAAGGAAATATTTAACTAAATATGTATTTGTTAAATAAGAAAAGAGTGCTTCATATTATATTACATTTTTTAAAACATCTTAGAAGAGTTAAATTCTGTACGTTTCTTAAACCCTAATGTGTAAAAAATTGCTTTATTATGATGTGATGACATTTAACATGATAACTGAAGATATTGATCTTAGAATACGGGATGCTTCGAAACAAGTATAGTAAAAATACAATTGAATATAATATAATTTGTATCATGTCTTCTGAATAAGTTGGAAAGCATTTAATATTTTAAAATCTTTAAATTATTCTTAAGCTTTTCAAATATTAATAGTTATAATATTTCGCTCTATAGGATGTTTCGCAATTCATGAGCAAACATTTAAGGGGAGATAGAAAACATTTAAACAAATGATTTTAATCCAACAATGCATTGGCGGAAAAAAAATGGTGAACCGCAAGACGGCGCTGTAATGAAAAGCATAAAGCGTGAGTTTTCTTACATATCGTCATTTCTACAGTTGATTTCAGGAGGCTTGGTGATGCACAATAATGAGGAAAATGCCATGCTTCCTGAAATCCCCCACAGAAGAAATAAATAAACTTACTTTTATTTGCCTTCCTTATTTAAATATTTTGTACATACAATTCATTATTAAATTCCCACTATTAGCTCACACTCTCTCTATATATAGTTATATACCTTGTTCAAATTTTCAATCGTTAATAAAATACTTTTTATTCATCCACTCAAGTTCAAATACATTTTTTAAACTTGTAGTGGATGACACTTGATGTTAATACAGTTTTTTCAAATATTAATTAAATTTAATTGGTGTAAATTCAGTTTAGCCCAACTACTTGGTGCGATTTCAAAAATTACTAAACTTGACGATTTTTTATGACTGAACGTTAAATCCGCGAAGCCGACCTTGGTAGCCACATTTGGCAAAATACCGCCAAATAATCACTGGGAAAAAAATTTCTTTTGCCACTTAATAATGTGATTCTGTCATATGTATATACATATTTATATTAATTCTAATTATTTAATAAAAAGTAACTAAAATAAAAATTTTCTTTATTGACCAAAGTAGGAATTGACTTTAAGAAAATTTATTTTTAATTACTTGTTTTTACAATCAGCATGTATACAATCTTTTCAAATATCATTTTTCTTTACATTAACTCAGGCAAGTATAAGGATTCATCACTACTGATGAAATATTTTAAAGTCAAATAATGATTATTCGTTGATCTGAATAAAAAAGCTTGATTATAATTTGTGATTGACTTGCCCTTCATTTGACTACGTAATTTTGCGATTCTCTAAATGAGCTTTGTAACGAAGGGAGTGGAAAGTAATAATAGGGCTTTACATAAAAACTGTCTTTATTTTCCTAAGCTTTGGTTATCAAATTGCAATATATACTTCAAATTGCAAAATATACTTCATTATCATTCGCATTCCTAAGCAGCTTAAACTCCATAGTTTCTGCATAGTTTTGATGTATATCAACAGTTTAGTTTCGAGCTTTACTATGCAATTTGCTTGCTCGGAATAAACTTTAAATCTATGCAATTCAACTGACAACATTATAATGTTGCTCGGAAACCACAAATCACTGCACGCAATCGGTGAAAACTTCTCAACCTGTCAATAACCTCTACATATCAGAATTTAGAATTTATCAGATCGTTTCCTAACTCAATCGTAAAACTAGGTCATAAATCTGTCGTTGTTACGCTAAAGTGCTTATCAGAATATAAAATTCATAGTTCCGATCGAATTCATCGTTTAAATTCTGATAGGCTTCAAATTAATTCAGTTTGATAAGAGAAAGAAAATTGTTAGAAAACCAAATGATTATGGATACTTTTTTTTCTGCTAGTCGCTGAATCTCAAAAAAATTATTGTGGTATCTTTAGAAAGTTGAGTGCGGTTTTATAGGAAATAAAGAATTTTAGCACATTGTACATAACAATATAATGTTTCATAGTTTCTTATGAATGCTTTCCAGAGTGATAATTATTTGTGTAATTTGTATTTTGAAATTTTTTTTTTAAAACAAAACTTTTTTTTTCAAGAGTGAAACGTATGATTCGAATGGTGCTAGGTCCGGAAAGCATAGTAATTAAATTTCCCAGCCTTGCTTTGCAATTGCTTAATGATTCATCGAAGCAATGAGTGGTCATAGAGCGTAATGATTTGCTTCCTTTTGAACTACACTGGTGTCTTTTTCACAAGTGCTTTGTTAAAATCATTTATTTGCCGTAATGCATTACCGAACTGACATTGCCATTGGGTTTGAAAGGCTTATATTGTATTGGTCGTTTCCCATCCCACCATGCACACAATATTCTCTTATTGGAACTCAAGATCATTTTTAAATGATTACCCTGGGAAGATATACATAATGATAGATGTTCCTCTGCTTACCAAACCAGCGACCAATAGGAAAGCTCGCTCTGCCTCACTCAAGGCAAACGGATATTTCTCCTGATCAAGAAAGTTGAAATACTCATAACCTGAGTAGCTGCTTCCTGATTGGACAAGCGCCTTCACCCTGTTCTCACCTACCCCTCTAAGTCATTGCTCGTTCACATCACGATTCTATATTTTTAATTTCTAACGACTTATATTTTAAAACTTTTTATTATTCAGCTGCTTCTCAATAAATGATTCTCTCTTAACTCTTAATGTATTTTTATATTTTATACTTAATTAATTTGTGCAAACATCCACTCAAAAAAGGGAATTGGAAATGTTTAAACCAGGTTCAACTCAGATAGGAGATAAAGGCCCAAATCGGGCTAGGTGCTCTATTTCAACCTTCACTATGTAATAAGCTATGAAAATTAATAAATATTATTAAATGCATTGAAAATGAATTATTTTCTTTTATATTTCATAAGTGGATAGAACTTACTGGTTGACCTAATAATAGTTAACATCTTGTGTTTGAATTTATTACCCGTATAAAACTGAATTAAACGAGATACATTTTGATTTATCATTTCCCGTTAAATTATTGACTCGCGCTAAGTTCGAGGTATCTCTAGGTAATGTAACAAATCTTCTTATTAATACGCTCATGCCATTACGTTACTTAATGTTGTTGCTATAAATGTAATCGATGTTTTTAATTATTTTAAATAAATATTTAACTGACTAAGTTATACTTTCTTTGAATCCTTTTACGTATAATGAATGGATCGCATCAAATTCGTGACTTTTAAAAAAATTATTTTGTTGTCGCGTTACATCCTTGCTAATATGGTATTATTTAATACGGTAGTATTATTTATTTATTATACATCATTAAACGCTTTTTTTAAAAAATATATATATTGCGCTTACAAAATTTCAATACATTTATAAATACTATTATTGGACTTTTGTCAGATTTCCTTCCCTAAATAAAATTTCCCTAATTCGTGACATATTTGTCACCATCAAATATTACTTATTTGTTTATTCATATTTTGGAACATTTCTTAAATATTTATTTTGATGTCGATAGTAATATATGTAAAATGTGGAAATTTATTAGCATATGTAACGTAAAATCAAAAGATGAATTAAGTGGTTCCTCATGATTTGCAGATGGAGGAGAGAATTAGTGGAAATAACAACTATCATATGAACCAATGTTATTTCAAGAAAGTAACAACAACAAATCAATTTATACGTAAAAACAAATATTAAATTAAGAAGACTTGAAACTTTTTTTTATCAATTATATTTGTAGAGCACAATTATATGCATAGAATAATTATTTTCCTCATATACTGAGAATGTAAAAAATAGAGCATATAATTTCGCCACAACAAGGAAATCTAAGTTTAACAGTTAATTTAACTTTCATTTGATAACGAAAAGGTGATATAGATATTAAGTTATTCGAATAAAAAGGCGTAGAGAAATTAACACTTTTCAAGAATTATAATTGTATAAGAATCAAATGAACAGTTTATCGAATATTTAATTTGATGTACAGTTCATTAATCACGTTTGATTAATGCGTTGTTCGAATAAGATTTTATATTCGCAAATAACGTCTGCGAATGATATAGGCGTTACCAGGAACATTAAATAAAATATAACTAAAATGGGAGGAGAATATATCAGACAACCATTTTTCAAGTATCTGAGAAATACCAATTGTTAAATATGTTACCTATTTTGAATAATCTAGGTAAAATGTGCAAATGTATGATAATTAAATTTAATCCACTGTAATTAAACATTAATTTTATTCACTTAATTAGTATGGAAATGTTTAGATTTTCATTCAGCATCGTATAATTAACAAATATATAAATGTTATATATATATATATAT
>BMAW01077001.1:0-109401 GCA_019974015.1 Nephila pilipes | reverse complement strand
GCATACCATAGTATTATATATATATTGTCCTCGGAGTTACACATGTATGCAAAATTTCAATTTAATCGAATGATAAGAAGTTAATTAAAATTAAATTTGATTACAAAATGCAAGCTCCTTATCCCCCCGAAGTCTAATTGCTTGAGTACATCATAGTATTGTATTGTCATCGGAGTTAAGCGAGAATGCAAAATTTCCGCTTGATCGGATGATAAGAAGTTGCTTAAAGTTGGAGTACAAAGTGTAATCCCCTTATCCCCCTCCCCAAATCTGTAGTTGCTTGAGCATCATTTTGCAGAGTCATCGGAATTTTACGTGTTTGGAAAATTTCCGTTTGATCGGATGATAAGATATGGGTTAAAATTCGTATATAAATTAAGAACAGGAGAGACATACTTTTTACAAGCATTCACATGAACGTAGCTAGTTCAATAAAAGTTAATAACAATTCTTAATTGAGTTCTTTTTTTCTTTTTTCTTTTATTTAATTCAATTGGGTTATTGACAGAGAAAAATCAATTTTCAGGAAACTGATCTTGTTATACACTAATTCTAGGTTTTATTTATATTTCTAAACCTTCAATCAGTACATTTCCATTCTTCCAATTTGGAATCAAATCTCGATGCAATGAAGAGCCGAATCGAACCAGATTACTCCGCTCGAAGATTTGATTAATTTTCTTACAAGAGATTCAGGTTTTAATGCATTGATTTCATTATTATTCATGAGGTAATTTACTATGGCAGCCATAACATGGAAAAAGCAAACATTGGGGCCAATTAATTAAGTACTTTTACACCTCTTGAGACAATTTTTTTGTGCTTTCGTCGACAGATATCGGCCGTGACCCAAATTTTGATATTTAATTTTTCGCGTACTTTTTTTTTCCTTGATGGATTTTATGAATCAAAGGAAATTACAACATAGTTTGCCAATGGGTACTTACTGTTAAAGTTTCAAATAAAGTTATTTGAATATAGGGGAGGGGTTAGAAGACAGACACACCTCTTTTATAAAAAATTTCCATGTATTTCATGAGTGAAAGAAGTAGATTAAAGTTACAATCCTATATATATATATATATATATATATATATATATATATATATATATACATAACCATATATTGCCTTAATACTTAAATCAAATGTATTTCCAATTTCAAACATATTTTCGACTGATCAACTTATTTATTTATTTTAACTGATTTAACTTATTTATTAACTTATTCAAACATTTATTTTTTGACTGAATTTTTTAACTGAATTTTTTTCCTGATAAGGTGGCCAAATTACAATTGGACTCCTCTTCTACCATCTGTCACCTTGAAAGAGGTTGCCTTTAAGGCTCAGTTTTAAGCTCATTATTATAAATGATTTCTTATGACACCTTGACCTTTGCGGATAACATTTTATTTTGTTTCTAGAGCAAGAATCTTCCTGCGACTTTTCCCCACGTACAGATGACCTGAAACTCACCTCCAAATGGTCAAAAGGTTTTTAATTGGACTTTAAATCTGATAAAACCAGAGTCAATGATCATTGAAAAACGAAATGTTTGCTTTGATGCATTTGAGCTATTTCCCGACGGAACTCCTTTGGTTACGATAAACCTGCAACGACTCTCTTCTACAACAACGTTTGAAGTTAAAAGGCCTTACTCAACCATCCTAAAGAGATATCTTTTCAGCCTGGTTGGTAGGACCGTCAACTTCGGACTCACTCGTCCAGGGTTCGAAACAACGCTGCCGCATCAAGGTCTCTCTCAACGCAACAACTCTCTCCCTCTCCTCAGGGTCGGAAATCCACCGACCGCCGAAGTGGTGACTCAGGACTTGAACACTAGATGGCAGCACAGTCTATACCTACTGATTGCATATGCCCCTGACGTAAAAATGCTTGCCTTTGTACATCTTACTAAGACAAAAACGCACTCAAAATCACGACTAATGATATTCCGGCTCTGGCGCACGTGTCGACGAGACCCGCCTCTCAACACGAAACAGCCGATGACTCGAATGGAAACTGTCCCAAGCAAAACTCAACTCTACAGGGAGGGGATATATATCAATTGCAGTAATGGCTGACAAAATCGAAAAAATAACCTTCTGAACAAACCAAGCAATAAAAAAAGCAACCTTCTGTACAATCTCTTCGTATCATGATGATACTGGAGGGGGAGTATGCAGCGACTCTCTTCTACAACAACATTAGAAGTTAAAAGGCCTTATTCAACCAACTAGATAAGATATCTTTTCAGCTTGGTTGGTAGGACCGTCAACTTCGGACTCACTCGTCCAGGGTTCAGAACAACGCTGCAGCACTCAAGGTCATCAACTCTCTCTCTCTCTCTTCGGTGTCGGAAAACCACCCACGACCGAAAATCAAATGAAATATCTTGGGGTTCTTCTTGACTGTAAATGTTCATGGAAACGACACTTAACTTACGTATCAGAGAAATGTGACAAATGTGTTCTCATAAATAAACTTAAAAAAGAATTTATGACAGTTAAAAGAATTTGATATTATTGGGACTTTATAGTGATACTTTTATTACATGTATATTAAATTAATTACGGCAACAAAATATTACATTTACCTTTCCGTGTTTGCTTTTTACCTTGAAAATATAAGATTTGTCTTTCGTATAAAAATAATTCATAGTTACTTTTCCATATTTGAACATTTATATATTATCATTGATAAGCCTCAGATAAAACTTATGTATTTAATGATCATTGAAAGAGAGATTTCTTAATTAACTTTGAAGTACTTTATTTAAATATTTGTTTTCATATAACTTGAAAAATTTCATTGCAAATGTTTGTTAAAAATATGTATGTGTATCAATATTCTTTTAAATATTTTTATTGCAAAAGAATTTAGACCTGAAAAGAAGTTCAAAAATACTTCAAAATAAGTTAGAAACATACCGTATAAAAATAGTAAAGTTAATGGGTGCTAGAGGGTGTATATTATTATATACGCTTTTTGTAGTTTCTCAAACTTTCGAGCCCCGAGCAGTTAAGCTTTGAATATTATTATTAAAAAATTTATTGAGCATTAAATTACTTATTTTATTTTTAAAACAATTTCATTCATTGCGGTACATCGTTTATCCATTTATTTGTGACCCAAGAACATTTTTTTTAAAAAATTCGAGCTTAATGTTCTTAATTAATACCCTCAGGTCTTCATTTTAATGATAAATAAATCATTCAGCTAAGAAAAAAAGAATATTGTACGAAACGTTTGAATTAATTTTTTATTATTATATGAATTTCAAAAGAGTTTTTTGTAATGGTTTAAAAGACACTTTCTTAATAATTTTATCCAATTATATTGTGAAAGCGCTTAATTTCTTATAACTTTATGCATGAAATTGAACACTTTAATGTATGTGTTTGTAAGAGAGAAAGAGAGACAGAGACATTTTAGGAGAAATAAAAATAACATTCTAAAAGTTAACAGTAGCAAAATAATTTGCAATAAATTTTATTGCAAAATATTGCTTTTAAAGGAATTTTTCTTACTACTTTTAATATATATACGGGTTTATAGTAAGTTTTTAATGGAATGTATTATTAAAAGATTAACTTAAAAAAATATATGTATTAGTTTCATTTTGTTTTCATTTTAAAGAACATTTATCTTAGTTGTCTGACATATAATAAACTACTTTTACTAAACGCTGTTTTAACTAAGAACTCATTTAATTTTACATCAGAAAGGAACAAAGAGCTGAAAAATATTGCCTTTTAAAGTAATATTGTCAAATGTACGAGAAATGTATGAAATGTCTCGTACTTAAAAGAATAAATTTATCGATTTGTTTTATTTTAAATTCCTTAAGTCCACCTGCTCTTAACGTTCACCTGCTCTTAAGTAATCTTCAATAATTCCAATTTAATATGTATAAGTCACTTTCCTCCATTGAGAGAGATATTTAATTCAATTTAATTCATTTTTTGGTAAAAATGCGACAGAGCCCATATTATAAGAAAACTAATGGATTGTTTATAACCATCGCAGTTAAAAGCAACATGAGGGATTTTGACGATTGATCTCTTAATTTTAAGCCCCATTCAAATAATTAGGACGACTCCAGAACCAGCACACCGCTCTCCATACTTCCAATGCAACGTCAAATAATACAGAACGAATAATTATTTATCCTGGAATTTCTTTCATCGATATTTTTATAGACTCTCTAGCGATTTGATAAGAATTTCAAAAAATATAAGATTTTTTCAACATATCAGTGAAATCATAATCTTTTTCTTTGTTTAGATGATACATATAATCCTGACTGTATTATTCGGTGAAGTACAATATTATACTACATGAAGCACTTACCTTCCTTTTAAATTCAAATATTTCATTTCTTTTAGCTTCTAGCGATAAAAACACGTGATATACAATGAACCATCACAACGCAAGATCAACGAAACAAATGTTTTTTTTTTTTTTTTTAATTTTCTTTCAGGCTAGTCAGCCTAAGTACATGTAATAATAGCAATTGACTCAAAGCATCCAACCTAGCCTTGAATGGATCTATGGGAAATGTGCGCTAATTGCATGATAATACTCAATGTGTATATGTTCGAACTAAAACCTGTAATAGGTTTTCAAGCACTTCCCTCTTGAACTACCTCGTAGGCTTCTCTATGACGTTATTTAATTTGATAACCTCGGGTTGTGAATAAACCGTGACTTAAGCAAATCAACAATACTGTACATTAAAGTGTAATAAATAGGAAAGAAATCTTATGGATCAGGGCATGGATCAGCGTGTTTAAATGTTGAGAAGAGTTTGAAATAAGGGAACAATTTTGTGCACATGACATTAGTGCCAGAGGATTGAAAGGTCGTTAGATAACCGATAATGGAATTAGATCCATTGTATTTGTTTTTGATTTGGACCCATTTTTGTGGTAATTGAGAAAAATAGAGTTTTCAGTCCATCTTTGATAGAGGGTGTGAGAAAGGCTTCCGCTTTTCGTTCATAATAGAATAACTGTTTTGTGAAACTGAGTCGTAAAATCGAATAAAACCACTTTGAACAAATTTTTCTTTAACTGAACTCTTATTCCATTTGACTCAAATAAATAGTAGAGAAACCGGATCATCAAAACTCGCGCGGGAAAGAAAGACAAACTATTTTGATTATGCAAAATCAATTGGCAAAGAGAAGTCTTGGATGCTGTCACCCCTCTAAGCCCCCGGGACGGGACGGGAACATCTAAAAGGTGAATGAAATTAGTTTTGTTTCGTAGACTCATTCATCTTGCACCACAACTTCTCTAAGCCCCATTTATGATAAATCTCTCGTAGTTTTATCATGTAGTTTTAATAGAAACCATCTATCATCAATAAAAGATAATTATTTATTATACTAAACGGTCCAATAGGGCTGATATAGGTTTGTTATAGAAAAGATGGACTGCTTCTGATTATCGTTATCACTCTCTCATAGATGGCAATATAAAAAAATGTATGGCAGCATTAATCACTGAATTAAGCATTTCAGAAGAATTTATAAAAGCATGAATAAATGCACATCTATCTTTTAGTATTTCGTTTTGGCAATAGCTAATTTCTGTCATTTACATGAAGATTCATCATCATTCATAATTACTTTTTTTTTTTTTTTTTTTTTTTGCAAAATTGCTAATGATTTATGGCCACAGTTGTGTAATATATTATAATCATATTAATTGGAACACCATTAAGAAAATAACTAATTTAACAGCTCAACAACTTTTCGCATTAACAACTACTTCAATTTCTTCAAATCATTAAGCTTGTCACCAAGAATCATACACTTGAACAAACTCGGAAAATTTACCTAATAAATTAGGGAACTTTTTTGTAACATTTTTCACGAATACAACGAGGTGAGTTCCCTTTTCTTCGATTAATGTAGTTACCGTTTATTTATTTATTTTTATTGTTTCAGGGAGTTATCGTAATTTTAAAATATGAAATCAGTTAACGTACGGGTGGCGACTGTCTTATAATATTATCCCATATGTTAGTAAATATTGTTTAATAAACATATTATTTCAAAAAGCATATAAAATCTGAAATTGATATGCATACATACAGAATATATGTATATATATATATATATATATATATATATATATACACACACAAATATATATATATATACATACACACACACACACACACACATATATATATATATAATGAATCTAATGTTTTAAACAGTAACTATTGCCCATTTTAAAAATGTTTTTATTCGTTCATGGATCAATAGAGGAACTGCAAATATTTAAAAAACTTTATGAGTTTATTAATATTATACGAGAGAGAGGCAGGATAATAGAAACATAATATCAGATGCATCGTTCACCTTCGAGGCGGAAGAGAAGGAAATTTTCCCTACTCGGAATTTATATGTAAGGATTTCTTCAGATCACATGGCATTCGATTTAGGGATCATTATCTGCAGACAAAGGTCTAGTAAGGATTATCCCTACGGGTTTAGATCAATAGAAGACTAATGATTCATGTGATTCTACAACGCCTGATGCCATAAATTAGAAGCTCAAAATAATTTATATCGGGAAATAAGCTGAATTTTTCACTTGAAGAATTAAAGGTATAAGAAAAATTAGAAAATTAAATTAAATTTAAGTGAAATCATTACACACGCACACAGATATATATATATATATATATATATATATATATATATGTATTATTATTATTAGCAGAGATTAGTATTTTCAACAACAACACGGCAATAAAAGTATAAATTGAGAATAAGCTAGTTATTCTTATTTATAGATTTAGTTTACAGAAATAATTAAACTTACAATTGAACTCTTAAGAAAACATGTTACATATATATCGAGAAAACAATCAAATCTCACCATATCTTAAAATTTATTATTGAAGTATTTTTACTTAATTCTTAAGATACAAAATAGATCCATTTTACAAATGAAGTTAAAATTCTATTTATGCCGTTATCAATAATAATATCTAATAATCTATCAGATATCAGATATTAATAATGATATCTGATATCTGATAAGTATTGATATCTAATTTATTTACTAAAACTCAAACAATAAATTAATAAAAGGAAAGATTACTGGTATATATATAAAAAAAAATAAGTAAAAGCGATTAATGCAGAGATGAGACATATATTATATTTATCTTACTATAAACATTGCTTTTTATTAAATCTTTCTTTTACGTTTTCAACTCTCACTTTAAAAATATTTAAGTAAATAAGTAAGAGTTATATTTACACGTAAATAAATTTAGATTGATCTTATTTATTTATAAGTTAGGAATAGCCTTGTTGCCTGAAATGTTTTATTTTTTATATCTCCATTGCAGTACTAAAACGCAAGTACAATTGCAAAGCATCTCACCGAAACACATTGACTGAAAAGTGTCTCTCCTATATAATACTAATTAAAGTAAGAAAATTTAGATATATAGCGAGACAAACAAAGAAGTACATTATTTTTATACATTTAATCCAGCTTGAACTTTGACATTACTTAGAAATCTAAATTACTTCTTTCACAAATCATGAATCATTCATTCGTATTTAATACTTTTAGAAAAATTTATTTTTTATATATTTTTAAGAATAAATTATGTCTTTTATTTAAAAAAAGTTTTTTAATTTTCCCTTTTTTTTTTTTTTTTTTTTTTTTTTTTTTTCCTAATCATTTTCATTCAAATCTAGGAAGCAGTCACTACAAATCAAAGTACCACGGAATTTCCATTGAAGACATTTGAATTGAGTGCTTTATTTAAATTATTTTACGCCAGTTTTAATTACGGAACCATTTCCAACTCATATAGCTCTAGACTTTTTTTTTCGTGGAAAAAAAGTTTATTTTTCTTTCACGGTAGTTAAGTCTAATTAGATATTCACCTTTTATATAAATAGTCCAGGGTGAAATAATTAAAAAAAAAAGAACATGATATTACTAAGCCTCACTTGACAAGTTATTTTGCCATTTTATTTAAATAATGTTCTTTGGACTTTCGTTGTTGTTATTAAAAAAGTAAGCCAAAAAAATTGTACATTTTTCTTCTCGATTCCAGTTTTACGCAAACAATGTTTAACGAAATTACGCAAAATAGTTGTAGTCTTGAAAATTCTTAAGTGTAAATTCTTTTATTTACTTAAATGTTTTTTACAAAGGGAACATTTACCGTTTTCAAGAAATATTAAAAGGTCCATCATAAAAAAATTTCATTATGTAGAAATGTCAGAGACAAGCAAAGTTTTTGTTTACGTTGAAATAGTGTTTCAAAAAGTTGCGTGTGAGCAAAAAATAGAAAGTTATTTGTTTATCCTTCAAGTAACAAACGTAATAAAACTCCACTTTTTGTGTAATATTTGAAGAAAAAGCGTGCATTGCGCCTACTTTTAATATTTATAAAGAAAACAAATTTTCAGTTTACTTTCAGAACTCTTTCAGAACATACACATTTCATATAATTGTTTGAAAAACCTAGCTTGAATTTAATCATTGTTTCTATTTATTCACGATGTTTCTCACGAAAAGAATATCAAGAAATATGTGACAAATGAAGAAAAAAAAATAACACATGAAATACTTTTTATAACAGAAAGATAAATATTTATTTACACGAAAATATCTGGTAAAGTTTGGATGTAGCATATTTATTTGGAATTACCTTACCTCATTGTTAAACAAGTAATGAATTTGTAAGTTAAAAAGGAGTTGCCTCATTATTTACGGGTTACTTTACTCGTTTAAAATTTAGTTCAAGGATTTTAGAAAAAATATTTATTTACTACTTTTCTGAACACTAATATTTTAAAACGGCAATTAGAGTTCACTGTGTTTTTCATTAAAATTATGTCCTTCAAGCTCTAATTTCACAAAGTCATTAGAGTAAATTTATTCGTATAACTAAATTTTCAGAATGGAATCAAATTTAAACATATCAAAAATTAATATGAAAATAGATTAATTTACTTATGTTAATGTAATTACATTTATTTTAATTGATATCTTAAGGTACCACCCTAAATATTTATTCAAACACTTTTCAAATAATCTTATGACCTTGATAAATCACATTTGATCTTGAAGATGCTTGTAAAATTTCTTGCTTCTTTCGTTGTCCCATCAGAAATTACTATATTTTAATTAATTTTGAAAAATATTTCCTTTGGGAGTTGTTTTCTCCTTTTATGTTTTTGCAATATTCATTATTATCCATTTAATTTATTACCAAATATTCAAGAAACGGAATTAATCTGGTACTCATAAATACACACAGTGCTTTACCTGATTTGGAAAATCTCATTTCCTAAATTGCTTATTTTTAATTAAATGTATCTTAGTTATTTTATATTTATTTATTGATCGATATGGAGGGGGGTTGAAAAAATACTTTTAAATAAAAAATTGTAATTATATATTGCCTTGATAAAAAGTACTTTTTAAAAAATATACTTAAAAAGTTATGATATTTGTATTGCAATTTCCCGCGAATTATCTTAATGCAGATAAACCATTAATCTGAAAAATTTGTATGGGCAGCAATCTGTTAAATGTTATTTCTCTGATAAAGTTCTTACAGTATTTTTATCTGCACGTAAGGATATTGTTAAAGTTTAATTATATTAAGAAATAACCAATATACCTGGGTAAAATTTACTCTTCATATTCATTGATCCTTATGTACTTAATGCAGTAAATTACAGCTGTTAATGTTGATTTTGGTTTCAGGGATCCGTAGATTGAAGTAACTCACAGTTTGTAGAAGGTAGATTTTAATATCTACTGAATTCTGCAGTGATGCCCTTCGAAAGGTACAGGTTCAGTTTAGTTTAGTTTAGTTTTTATTAACGTCACACTAGAAGCAACATGAGGGCTATTGGCTATTAATGTACATCAAGACTATTAAGATTTTAACTAGTTGAACTTCATTTAAAATTAAAGGTTGTAAAACAGTTTTATATGGATTAAGTTAAAGCCTACCCGGACCTAAGGAGACCATTAGGTGGTGGTCAACCCCGTTTCTGTATCCTTTAGCCCTGGGACAATAATTACAAGCTAGTGTCCAGGCCGAGTGGCTAGCTCAACGCTGGACCCCCACTTAACTTCCCAAGTGAACTTGATACTCATTTATCGTCCATAGAGAAATGAAGGACTAAGTCGACCTATGACTAGCTACCCAAGCCGAAACCACTGAATTTTTTTAGTTTAGTTTTTATTAACGTAGCACTAGAAGCAACACGAAGGCTATTGGAGACGGACCACGGAATTTTGAACCTCAATCAAGTGACGAAGACGGCACCTGAACTGGCACTCTCCTCTTCTGACTTCCACACCACGCCAACAAGAGGACTTTGGGCTCTGACTGATTTAACGTGCATCAGCCCCAACTACATGGCAGGTCTTTGTCAGCCAAGGATCGAACCCGCGACTGAACGAAAACCGCCGACCATGAATCCGAAACCATGATCACTAGGCTACCACAGCCTCAAAAAGTACAGGAACCACAGAAATGTATAACTCTGGTTTGTGGCTATATAGGAAAGAGTAATAAATCATATTTAAGCTCTGTTTTGACTGTATTTTAGTCATAATTAAAACTTTATGACACTCTATGATACTAATTGAAGCTTTACAGTTCTGTAAAATACTTATTAAAGCTTTAGGATTCTGTGTATTACTTCAATCTACAGTTTCCTAAAACCAAACAAATCAACATTAACAGCTGCAATTTAAAACATTTCTTACATAAATAACCAATCAATATGCAGAAGGAATTTTATTCAGATACCTTGGATATTTTCGAGGACAATTAAACATTTACAATTCCCCCTTCGTATATTTCAATACACATTTTTCTGAGTAAGCATCATCTCCCCCTATCAAATTTAATTTGAAAAACTGCGGGATGATACTCAAACTTTTATTTCCTGTAAGTGTTTTGTGAAATACTACATTAACTTTTATTCACACTTTATGGTGTTAGCCGACACAAAACCTGTTTTTGTTTCACAAAGTACAAAAAAGTCTCATCATTCTGCACGCGTTTTAATTTTTTACTTCCAGCACGTGATGACAATGAACAAATGAAACATATATTTAACCCGTTATATATGAGCCTCATGTGTAATCTAAGTGCAATTTTATCTCTGAAGAACCTTAACTTTTTTTTAACTGATTTCATTCTGGAAATGTTTTAGGGTTGGCCGGTAAACTCAAGTCTTTCCCAATCTCTCTTTCCTCAATGAAAAACTCTTGTTTTATGAATGAAACTCAAAGGTGTGGTTGAACCAGGTTAAGAAGTTCCACTTTTTTTTATATTTGCGTAGGTTTGAGATTCAGAAAATGGCTGACAGCGCTTTTCCGTTTTATTTCAATTGAGGTTACGTTCCGAGTTTTGTAAATCTGATTTGCATGAAAGGACGGATTCATTTTAACTATTTGTCATCGTTAAAAATGATAACCTGGACGGAAATATGCATAATTGCTTTTTCACAATATCATAGCGCCAGGTTGGTAAGTCGATAATTTTTATTTGAATTGAGATTGTGTGATTAATCACTAAAATAATAGGACAAGAAAGAAGTCTTGGAAGTTTTTTCCCCTGGTGATCTGAATAATATGTTGATTATAAAAACATAAACTAATAACATAGCATGCAAAGTGGAAAGATGATAACATGAATTTAAAATAAAAAGTTAATGACCTAACATGAATGACAAAGTTTCCTCGTAATTTCTCCATGAATATTTCAGTGCCTCGTTATCTCGAATAACTATATAAGCAACTCAATTTTTGATTAATATTTACGTCATTGAAATGTATTTGTCTGTAAAAAAATACTCAAGAAAAATTTAGAACTCACCAATTTAGATACACAATTATATTTAAAAATTATATTATGTAGATCTTAACATAATTTGTATGTGAAAATATCAAAAATAGCTGTATGCTATTTTGCTCTTGGAATGGTTGATAATGAATGCACGTCATTCCAAAATTATATATGCCGAGCATTTTTAAAAATACGGAATCGAAAGGATAAGTAATCATAAAATGGTAAATTGAATAGGATATTTATGCATTTGTAATTAAATAAGAATATGTGTTTAGTTAAATAAATATCCCAAAATAAGTAATATGTTTCAAAAAATTTCAGACATATATATTTATCTTAATTTTCCAGAAATAGTTTTACATTTTCTATGAATTTGAAATACAAAAACTTTTATTAATTTTTAAAAATGGCTGATTTAGTAAAATTGTAGATGTTTGTTACTTTGCATAGATTTGAGTTATTCCATTATAATAAGAATAAAACAGGTTTTTTTTAAAAAAAAATAATAAATGCAAAAACGGTCTTTTACTTTTGAATACAAATTTTAAACAAGATTTATTATTTACGAATAAATTTTTACCTCTTATAAATAAAACATTACTCCTTTAGTAATCTTTTTAGTTACAATTGCGTTGATTTAGTTCGGTGTTTTAAAAATGTTGAGATATTTACAGCAATATAACCAAATTTTGTTCTGAATTTATATTGTTACTTTTTTAATTTCTTATTTTTCCCCTTCAGTGATAAAATGAGTATTGCTACTTCAAAACATGAATACATCAATTTAAATTACTGACGAATTAGATCAAAATGTATAAAAAACAATCAAAATATATGTAATATGAAACATATTATCATTCCTTGACAAGAAGTTCTTAATGCTATTTTTTCTCCAGGGGTTTCTTTCACTGTGTGGATTTTACACTTAATTTCCTAATGAAGCTTCTCTTTAAGATCATAAAATATTAAAAGACTAAAAGTTTATTCAGTAAATCATTTAGTTATGATGATTCTATCTACCAAACTATAAATTAGTTTCAATTAATCATTTACATTCAAAGAGAAAAATAAGTTTCGCTCTTAGATATTACATAGCTCTGACGTTACCGTTTTTTGAAAACATATTTAACCATTTACTCCATACAGTTTGATAATTTTACTATATTATATTTTTTACAGGCACTAATTTAATGAGGTTTCCAAACTATTTTCAACATTTAAATTACATTTGTTTTTACAAAACACTTAATCTTGCAATCTTGAGAATAAAATTTTGCAAATTGGATTGTATTAAGTGTGGAAATCAAAGATAAATTACCTTTTTTATATTATAAAGCTATTCATTAAATTCATCATGTTAAAAATTAATGACATGATGAATTTAATGAATATACATAAAATCCAAGGTAAAATACTTCAAAATGGATATTAACTAAAAGCCTACGAATTTCTTAGGGCATTTTATTTAGTTTTATTAATATACTTTCTTATGAATGTTATTTAAAATAAACTTGTCTTATAACAAATTCAAATTAGTTACGTTATTCTGTGATAAAACTATATTTTAAACATTTTATGGTAGAAAGTTTAATTTTTCGCTTCGATAAGTCATTAATTAAATTTGTGTTATGCGTGAAAATTTTATTACAAAAGTGAAAACTTCATTAGATTAAACTTATTCATTTTTAATTAATTTGACGAAATATCTAATTAAGTGAAAAGTCAAAATACATTTTTGTTAAATTAAAAAGCAACTGATGATGTAATGAACCCTTGAATAATTTTTTTTTAAATTTTAAATGACAGATGGTATGACTTAAAAATATACTGCTGTTTGTAGAAAATGCAACACCATGAAAGAATCATCAGAATCAAATGAAATTTAATGCAGAAACGACTTGTACTGATACAAATAAATGATGAAATTTTCAAAACAAAAGAAACAAATTAAGCGTCCGAAATCAGTATTTGGTGCAGCCACCATGCGCTGCAATAAGTGCTGCTATACGACGTGGCATGGAGTCAAACAGATGTTGAATATCTGCTTGAGGAAGCGAATTCCATATCGCTTGTATGCGCAACCAAAGTTCGTCTTTGGAAACTGCAGGACGCGGATCACGAGCGAGACGCCGACCAACCATATCCCACACGTGCTCAATAGGCGACATATTCGGTGAATAAGCAGGCCAAGGAAGAAGTTGCATGCGTTGTGCTGAACAGAAGTCTCGAACAGTCCGCGCAACATGTGGGCGTGCATTATCCTGCTGAAAGATAGCTCCAGGGATGCCTTGAAGGAAAGGAACGACTTCGGGCTGTAGCACTTCACGGACGTACCTGTTGCTATTGAGATTACCCTCAATTCGTATCAAATTGGATCGTCCATGATACGAAATCGCACCCCAGACCATAACTCCGGGTGTTCGACCACTATGTCGTTCAATAATACACTCAGGAAGGCAGCGTTGACCGGCATAACGTCTAACACGAACACGGCCATCATGGGTCCACAAATTGAAGCGTGATTCATCTGAAAAGACAACTTGGTGCCAATCAGCTCGCCTGTCTCTGTGCTCAAGAGCCCACTGCCGACGCAGCCGTCGATGATTCGCCGTGAGGGGAATCCTGTATAAAGGCACCATTGCACGCAATCCACGGCGCAGCAGACGACGACGAATTGACGAAGCCGACAATTGTACACCTGTAGCAGTAGACCAACGTGCTGCCAGCTGCCTGGAGGAAGCTGTGCGATCATTCACCGCCATGCGGAGCAGGTGTCGATCATCGCGCTCTGACGTCACCTTCTGTCGTCCAGTGCCTGTTTTTCGAGTTGTTCGGTGCTCGTCGGTCCACTGCTTCCAAACTCGCATCACTGTGGAACTGTTCCGCTGCATACGAGCTGCTATTGCGCGATAGGAAAATCCTCCTTCTCGAAGGCCGATTATCCTCCCTCGTTCAAACTCCGTAAGTTGCTTGAATTTCTTATTCTTCCGTCGTGGAGGCATACTCAGGTCTCACTAAACGTTTGCCACTAACAAATAATCATAGACTTTTTTCAACGTCCCGCTACAGCACTTTATTTATACGCTTTCAGCATCAATTCAGAGGGCGCTGCGCGCGCCGCGCACGCGCGATGGCTCTGAAACTTTATTAATTTGCATAATATCCTATAATTGACATTTGCTGCGAATTTCATTTGATTCTGATGATTCCTTCATGGTGTTGCATTTTCTACAAACAGCAGTTTATGTATACCCCTATGTGCTAATCATATATTTACTTATGTATTTTTAGCTTTCGAAAAATTTCTTTCCTACATCAATAGTCCTTTTTTTTTACTAATTTACATTAAAGGAGTCCTACAAATCAATTATTATTGAAAATTTCCTATTTTTTAAATAATTATAAGAAACTAGACTAACTTCATAATTTTGTATAAAATATACAGTAAGCCATTTTATAAAACTCTGTATTATACGAAAAAGTTGTTTTAGTAATTGTTTTATCCGCAAGCCCTTCATTGATAAGTCTTGCATTTCTTGCCGAAATGTTCTGTGTAACATATATCCTCTCTTTTTTAATCAATTTACAATGGAACATATGTCTGTTTAATTCGCCGTAGGAAGAACATGAATGGAGAAGGTGATTAAAAATTCACCAAGAGTAAATCACATTTAGCAACGCATGCACTCTAGATTTAAGTCTCTTCCTTATAGATCTAAAATTGAATTTCCGATCTACTAATTCAGTTCAGTTTACTCGAGTGCCCATGTATGGGCACAGTTTAGTAGGTTAACCTTTTCCTAGCTCTCATTTGGCTCAACAATGCAGGCTTATCGTAAACAGCCCACGCGCGTGGCTCCATTCATACAGACTTGCTCCACTACGAGGACTCATTCATAACTCTCTGTGAGTAGTGAAAGAATAAAATTAAAAAACAACAAAGAACATAGAAGAGGTAAGCGGCCTCGCATGGACGACATTTTGTCGTCTGAATTTTTTGTATTTTACTTTAGATATGAGTAGGCGATGAACTAGGTCTTGATTTCCTACGTTTGCTTCGTTTTTATCAACGTGATTACAATAAAATACCATTTTTAGGGAATAATTTCCTACAATTTACGTAAAAGTCACGTCGATGTTCTGAGACAGATAACTATCTTGGTCGGTTTCACCGCCATATATGAGCCTCCCGGCGATCGCGGGTAGATGGAAAGGTATTGGGGTAGAATTTTAATTGCTTCTTGGTTTGTGAAAAATGCTAATTTTTGTAGGGAATTATACCGGTTGCTTTTGGATATCATGCGCCTGGAAACAGTAAAGGTCATCTAAAATCTGTTTTATTATGCATTTGGATAGTTATACATCAATTAAACAACTGATAAATTCGATTTATCCAAGGACAGTTTCAGATTGTGAGAAAACTTTATTCGGAAAAAAATTAATTTGATCGATAGCCGTTAATAGATCTGCCTTTGAAATCAATACATTTACTTTGACTGAATTTACTGAAATCATCAAAAACTTTAACATAACTTAAGCAGAAAATAATTGATTTTGATCGATATTATTCAATATATTTGAATCAACATTTGTTTTGTCCCTGGAATGATGATAAATGGAATTCTTATAATTTTTACTAATAGGAAATGATTAATCAAAATATCTATTCAATATAGAGTTACAGAAGCTACTGGATCTATGGAATTCTTAAATCGTATTGATTTTGATACATTACATAAGAAATAATATTACATCAAGGCACATACACTTTCCTCAAGAGACTTGAAAAATGCTAAATCAAATGGTAATTTTAAAATGTTTATTAATTTTCTTGAATAGTATGGGATAAAATATAAAAAAATTATAACTCATTAGCATTGTTTAATATAAAATCCTCAGTTTTAAACACATTTGAAAGTTTTATTAAAATTGTTAAAATGACAATGAAAATATAAAAGAAAATATACATCAATATCACAATAAAACTTTCACATATTACATATTGATTTTTTTGCGAGCATTTCTTAAAATTGCGAAAAATGCTAATATATATATATATATATATATATATATATATATATATATATGTATATATATACTACTTATGTATTTAACAAAAATATTACTATTTTTGCAGATTAATGAGCGTTACTTTTTACAAAACGTGACTTCAATCGAAAAAAATTCTACAAACTTTTAAAAAATTGTTTTGAAATTCTTTACTTTTATAGAATGGTTATTTGTTTTATTTACTTTTTTATTTACGATAAAATGCTTGATTAGCCAAGTACTTAAGTATATGTAATTCCACCAAAATGTTTTGCATAAATTCAAGAAATGTCTGAAAGGTATTTTAATAAAAATATTTGCTTCAAGGTTCCATATTCAGAGCCTACAGCTAAAAGCAACTATGTCACAAAAAAATGAAAAAACTTTAATAACTTTCAGAAAACGTTTGATGTAAAACTCTCTCTGGAACTACCTTTTGTTGCTCCTAACAATATATCCTACCTGAGAAATGATAATATAAAATTTATGATTTTCTTTCTTTTCTCTTCCTGAACTGAAGAGAGAGATTATCCTCGGTGGAGCTGACAAAACTCAAATCTTGAACAACTGTAACGAAAGCAAAACAAATACAGAAAGCAATATCCTGTAAAAGCTGCTCTTGACTACCCTATCGAGCGAATAGTAATTTTTTTGTTAGATTTGCTGCGAATGATAGATTTTTATTGTTTCTTAATCTTTTTCCGAAGAAACATTTGGTCTATAAAGTGGTTAGAAATCAAAACGAGACTGTAGACCATATGCAGTTGTATACCCAAAAGGATTAGGTTTGGCTCAGTTAGTAAGATTTATTACTCTTAGTGCTAAGCTATGTTGAAACTTTATTATTGATGGGGAGTTTTTCTTGTATGGGAGTTATAGGATTCGATTGTCAAACATTACAATCCAGAAATAACTAGAAACTATTTATAAATATAATACTCTCTCTTTAATCCGGAAGATATTTGATCAGAACACAACCGGATTACAAAAAAATTGATATTACAGGATCACTTGTAATAAAACATTTAAACAACAAAAACTATGGATTACAAGATATAATTTATTGCAGTACACACAAATGATGCGTCAAATACACAAATATAAAGTTAAACAGCAACCTTTGGGTGCCTAAGAAAATCATTCCATACAAACTTTTGCAAAAATAAAACATCAACTAAATGGTGCATTTTTAATAATTATTAAATTATTGAATTAATATTAGAATTAAAGCAAACAATAATATGACAAAGGAATGGAAGATTGATTGGTTCACTTATTTATTCATTCATTTACCTACTCACTCTTTCATTAAACTACTCACTCTTTCATTAACTCACTTATTCCTTCATTCATTCACTCATTCACTCTCTCGTTCGTTCATTCATTTACTTACTCAATCATTCCCTTATTCCACAACTCTCTCTTTCATTAACTCAATCATACATTCGCTCATTCACTCATTCATTCCCTCATTCCACTATTCACTCTTTCATTAACTCAATCATACATTCACTCATTTATTCACTCACTCATTCACTCAGTTATTCACTCACCCATCCCTTCATTTATTCACTCATTTATTCTCTCGTTCGCTCATTCATTCACTTACTCAGTCATTCCCTCATTTATTCACTCTCTCATCCCGTCAATCATTCACTCACTCATGCATTCCCACGTTCATTCATTTTCTCAGTAACTCCCTCATTCCTTCACTCCTTCATTCATTCATTTACTGGTTCACTCAATTATTCATTCCATTACGCATTCATTAATTCATTCACTCACTCGTTTATTTATTTTGACCAGTAAAGATATTCAAAAATACTTTTTTTGAAAAGTGCGCAGGTGACCATTTTGTCTGTGACTGAGACAATTGCCCTTTCAATTGCTAACAACTAAAACCTCTAAAGTGCATTTTTGTTTCGATATCCTACGTTAATCCAATGAAGTAGAAGACATAAGGCAAATTGTCTGCCTGTGTAAATACTCTAGGTTACTGACAGGGCGGAAAAGGTGAAGTGAGGTTTTTAAAGGGTGTACGGCATTATTTCATGTTCTATAAAAATTGTAATCTATTCTACAAATAAATTTTAAAGGGCCGTAGAATAACTTACATTAGAAAACTAATAAAGGAATTAAGTTTTCTATGGTTATCTCTGGTTTAAGCATAAGGGAAATTATCACGAATATTGTTTAGCAGAATTATTTTTATTAAATATTTTTTCTTTTCCTGAATCACAACGAATTTAATTGAAATTGCATTCTTTAATGAATGTATAATATTCGATACACTGAAATTAGAATTAATTTGAAAAAAATATTCGTTTCAAAATAATTAATATGAATAAAATGAGGTGCCCTATAGTTACAAAAATATAAATAACACATCAAACCTGTATTATAAGTTCAAAAATAAAGAAAAATGATTCTTAAGTTATTTTTTAATCTTAATAAGTGTTCAAAATACTTTCACCACCTTTAGCTGAATAATAAAAAAATAAAATAAATTATTAGTAAAAGGTGTACAATATTTTAAAATTCCAACTTAACTATATAAATTAATTAACTATAATTTATACAAAAGCGTAATAACAGCACTTAAAGTGTTTATTATATTAGTCATCATATTTAGAATAAAATGTTTCAATAAACTGAAAAATTATTTCATGAATGCAAGACAATACTTTATTTATAAGTATGAGGCACTCACGATAATAAATTATAGTTAGAATCAATAGAGTCAATTTTGCATAATAAATTTTCAAAATATTCGTATGTAATATAAAAAAAAATTCTGCACAAAAATTTATTTATTATTAATTATATTTTGCACAAAAACATTGATTATATTCTGATTAACTACTAAATAAATTGTTGTTTTTTTTAAAATGTTTCTAACAATTAATCTTGGATTTGTAAAACTTATCTGAAAAAAGTTTCAAGCTCCTTTTTCTAAATTCAATTCAACTCATTTAATAATCTTACATGATAGTTTAAAATACTGGAAACATTGATAAACTAAAAGCGGCGTGATCAAATGGTATAAAACTACACATAAGAAGAAGCATCAGCTTGCATAACTATACGTATTACGGTATATACAGAAATACATATTTATTCATGTTTGATTTATTTAAAATAGTAATGAAACTGATCATTGTAAATATTTCGGACGGTAAAAAAATCATGTTCCGTTAATATTCGTTTTCATTAGACATAAATGGAATTGTATAAAATTATAAATTATATCTAAAAGCTGATTTAATTTATTTCATTATATTTTCCGGTCAATTTTGCTTGTTGACTTAATCTTAATGAACTTATTTAAATTATTTCTTATTGCAAAAAAGTTACAGTTGGTACAATTTAAATAATGGATTAATAATCGATCCAAATGACGTCGATTGAATAAAAATAAAATATAAAAATTACCGTATATTTTTCCGTTTCTAAATACCGTTCAAACATTTTCAATTAGAATAAACAGATATTGCATTATTAGAAAGAAAAATGTCAGTGCACACCAAAACACTACCTTAAAATACATAACTGAATTCCAGCTGTTACAGAATTATTTAAAAAAGAGGAAATAATAGTTTACTGAGCAAAAAATTAATTTCGTTGAATTTTAAATTTTTTTCCTCCTCTGTGTTTTAAATATTTGAAATAAAAATATAAGGAAAGAATTCAAAGGGGAAAATATTCATAAATAGTTAAAATTATTTTTACAGCACACTTCAAAAGAAGCATTCGTATTTGTTTTGGAAGTAAAAAAAATGTTTGCTATTAAAAATTCAAAAAGCAGATGAGAAAGAAATTCCGCTTTTAATGAAGATATAAAATATACATGTTAAAAGAGAACCTAATTATATAGTAATAAATTATTAATGACGAACAAATGAATTCAAATGCAGACATCCTTTAAGATACTCCTACACATTCACAGAAGCCCGAAGCTTATCACATAAGAAATCTCAAATTTTCTACTTAATGAAGTCTTAAGAAATTGCATTGAAAATATGGACTCTTAGAGAACGACAGAATTTTATGAAGTCCAAAACGATAAACTGTAGGATATTAAACTTCCGTCATCTTTTATTACTATTTTACTGAAGAACACAATAAATACTGAATAAAGATTAAAGTCTTTTCTTTGTACAAAAACAGGAGCGGATAAAATGCTTCCAAAAAAGAATGCAATTGATCTTCGTTGGATGTTAGCACTAAGAAGGATGGACTGTTTGAGTGATAAAGTGCTATCCATACCTGAAAAAAATCAGATCATCTCTACCTGATTTGGAAGCTCATTCCCTGTAAATGAGTTTCCAAGAGCCGTAAATATTTAATTACTTTCTCGTAACAAATGATTTGTATTTGAAACTAAAGCGACTTCTTTGCTAGATGTTTCAACACTGGATAGGTAAGTAAGAGTTAGTGTATATAACGAAACACTTCATCTGTATGATTCTTGGCGAGTGGAAAATTGAGGTTTTTCCAAAATAAGCACTTAAATATTAATTAAATCGCTTATCTTTCCAAAGTCAAGAAAGAGGAAGAAGTAAAGACTGAATTATGGGACTCCTGTTTACGCCCACAGGTCATGCATAAATTTCCATCTCGATATACTGTTCTTTTTTCTCTCTCTCAGCTGATTCATGATCTGGAACGAGATCGCTCAGGCGTACTAGATCAAATGGATGGTACCTAGTTTAGTTACACATTACATTTCCTCCCGTTGCCAATGCTTTCAGAAAAACTGAGGAAACTTCTTGAAAGATTGATGAAGTTATATTTAGATTGTTACTTCTAAACTGAACATTAAGGAGTTTCCTTAAAGAGCAATCATTGGAAAATCTTAATAACGCTAATGTTAAAAGATCGTATTTCATCGAAAACAAAAACGGATAGTATATTAAATTTTGCATAATTTTATTTTTGCATCAATAAATTTATAAAGTGTGTCAATCTGCCATGTGATCTTAATTAGTGCTTATTAAATTCCTACTATTAGTTCAAACTCTCCCTATATATATCTTGTTCAAATTGTCAATCGTTAATAAAAGACTTTTTATTCATCCACTATTTATCTAAAAATATTTTGTTAAACTTGTAGTGGACGACACTTGATGTCAATACAATTTTTTTCGAAAATTGTATCATTTAATTAAATTTCATTTGTGAAAATCTGGCTTAGCCCAACCACTTGACACGTTTTCAAAAATTGCTAAACTTGGCGATTTTTTTGGCTGAACGTTAAGTCCGCGAAGCAGTACAGGGTAGCCACATTTGGCAAAATACCGCCAAATTATTCCTGTCACTAAGGGTGGATGGGCTGAACTGCATTCCAACCATTTAATTTACCAGATGAATTCAGATACAAGCCAACGCTTCTACTATGTCATTTGTCTTGCAATGGCAAAGTTGGAACAGCGTCGGCGTAGAATCTTCATGTCTTCGGATCGAATCTCGTCGAAGCATAACATTTTTTTATTTGATTTTCAAATAAAATTTTTTTTCATATTGCTTGTTTTGATTGAATTTTATTTCTTGGTAAAATAATATAGCTATATGTTCACATAGAATGATTTCGTAGGATAGTTCACCGTCGGTGATGGCCTCTTTACTTATCGCTCTCGACTTAGCTTTGCATTATCTTATAAATATTTATTCAGCAATACAAATTGATTTTTATAAACTCATCTTTTTTTTAAAAAAAAAAATTAATTTTATTTCTTAATATTTTATGTTTTAAGTTTAATAACTCCTGATAACTTGATAAATATGAATATTAAATGGCGAAGGCATTGTTTGTAACTTTATCATTTGAATGCTCAAGTTAATAATGCTGTTAGTTTTTCTTTTTTCTTTTTTTTTTTTTTAATGTTTTCCGCGAGGGCAGTTCAAAATTACTTGTATGTGAACACAGATGGCATCATTAAGGTAAATTGTTGTTACCGCTGAATGCTGCCATCTGTTAAACAGAACCGAAACAAATTTGACATAGATTCATAAATTAGTTAGATTTGGTGGTCATTTGATGCCAGATCAAAATATGATTGCTGCCACTTCGAGTTGACACCATAAATGAGACCTGGAATTAACATTTTGCTAGGAAACCAAGCAAAAACTCTTAGCGATGGGTTGCTTCTAATGAATCTTTTCCAAAAAAGGAGAGGATTGTCTTATTGGCTGGAAAAGTTATGTCGAAGAATTGTTTAGAAACAAAGGCGGTATGGTCAGGAATGCGAGTAACTGAGACTTAGACAGCTGTCTAGTTATTCATGATGCTTATTAAAAATAATTCATTTTTGATATTACGAGCATCATTTCTTGGATTTTCTAAGGACTTATTGAACGACCCTCTTTTAAAGACACTCTTTACTTCCAATTTTAAACATTTTTACTTTTTAATATTATTATTATTAGAGAGTTGCTATTAAATGTCCCTCTATTCTTATAAAATTGTAATGAGACATTCTTCAAAAAACACATGTAAAATATAAACTAATTTTGTTTCTTCTCAAATATTTTACTTAAAATAACACCATAAATCTTGTTAAAGCAAATTGCATAGACCTAGACATCAATATCAGATTAAAATATTAATTTCGTATCATAAAATCTCTTTATTCAAAGTTCTTGAAAAATATAGCTCTCAAGAGACAGAATAACGTTAGTTAACAAAAAAAAAAAAAAAAAAAAAAAAAAGAAAACTAAAAAAAAAAACCCAAGTAAAAAGAAAAAAACTAAAAAAAAAGTTTACTTAAGTTTTTTTTTTTTTTCAGTTACAACTTAAAGGGGAAAAATGAGACCCAACTTCAATATTTGCTTTGACGCTTGCTTTAAAAGAAAAAAAATAAACAGTTTTTGATGTTAGCAGGCTGCAAATAATATAAAAACAGATTTCTTTTTAGTGATGAATCCGCTGTAGCTCCACATTAAAGGGGAAAAAATTCTTCGAGTGCTTAAATGAAATTACTTCCCAGAAAATGTCTACCTCTGTCATTCGAAACGAAGCTAGCTTTTCGAGATGATGATAATGTGTCATCCATCATGAAACGTGCCATCTCAGTGTTTGTTTCCGGTTACTTGCATATTCATGATTGTGTCATTCTTTGCTCATATCTTCTAACCTACCTTTCTTCCTTGAACTGCATTATATAAATAGAAAAGGTTTAATCCGAATTGTAATGGATGAAAACCCATCTGATGACCAAGGCAATTAGAATTAAATGGAATACGAAAGTTATTTTGTTCTTGTTTGTTCATGGAGAACATGGGAGTCATTTGTACTAGATAAAAGATTTGATTCACAACTCCTAAAAATTTCAAGTTTCAACTCTCTAGAATATTATGACAAAAGAAATATTAAAATTACCGTAATTAGTTTTCACAAAACTCTATAGATTCGAATTAGCAACAGTACAATTATATACTCCTGGATACAAACAAATAATATTTAAAAAAATTTAAGTCAATTCCTAAATAGGACAACAAGGAAATTATTTATTTAAAGTACTTTTTATTAAATAATTACAATTAATATAAATATGCATATGTATATGACAGAATCACAATATTAAGTGAAAAAAATCCCTACGATCTACATGTATTTATTCCTAAATTTTTATCCTGCTAAATATCTTATATAAGAGAAATTTTATTCTCCTATATAAAACTCAAATTAATTATTGATAATCAAATAAAAAAAATTATGCTTCGACGAGATTCGATCCGAAGATTCTACGCCGACGCTCTACCAACTTTGCCATTGCAAGACAAATGACATAGTAGAAGCATTGGCTTGTTTCTTAATTCATCCGGTAAATTAAATGTTTGGAATATAGTTTAGCTCAACCACCCTTGGAGACAAGAATTATTTGGAGCAATTTTGCCAAATGTAGCTATCCTGGTCCTCTTCGCCGACTTAACTTTCAGCCAAAAATAATCGCCAAGTTGAGCAATTTCTTAAATTTTTGCTCGTAATGTAATTGTTTTCCATGACATCCTTTCAATGAACATATTCAATCTGTTATAGAGTTCTAGTTACGGGATTCACTGTTTCCTCTTTCAATTTGTTGAGATTCAAAACATTTAAATACAGATGCATTTATTGTTAATTAATTTTATTTCTGAAATCCGAATGCTTTAAGTTTATTCATAAATATAGTCGAAGTATAATTTTATATTTGCAGTAGATGTAATTTATATGTTGAGAAGGCGAAACAACGATCAATGCTTTATTTCTTGATTGCATTTTCGAATATCAAATCCTGCATTTTTTGGAATAACATTCCCGTATAATAAATAGTGTGTACAGTTTATAACAGGTCAATTGAAAAGTCCCCGGCCTGACACATAGATGGCGTTACTAGAATTAAATCCATATGTTTTTTAGTTAGCCCTAACCCTCAAAAGATGCTTGTATAAATTTGACAGCTGTCGAATAATTAGCTTGTGAATTATAGCATTTTGAGTGAAGCAACTTTTGTTATTGTGAAAAAAATGGATAAAAAGGAATTTCGCGTGTTGATAAAATATTGCTTTTTGAAGGGAAAAAATACAGTTGAAGCAAAAACTTGGCTTGATGCCGAGTTTCCGGACACTGCCCCAGGAAAATCAACCCTCAAGGATTGGTATGCTAAGTTTAGACGTGGTGAAATGAGCACCGAATACGATGAACGCAGTGGACGCCCAAAAGAGGTTGTTACCGACGAAAACATTAAAAAAATCTACAAAATGATTTTGAATGACCGTAAATTGAAATTGAATGAAATTGCAGACACTCTAAAGATATCAACTGAACGTGTACATCATATCATTCACGGATATTTGGGTATGAGAAAGCTCTGTGCAAAGTGGGTGCCGCGCGAGCTCACTTTCGACCAAAAGCAACGACGAGTTGATGATTCGGAGCAGTGTTTGAAGATGATCAAGCGTAATAAACCCGAGTTTTTGCATCGATGTGTGACAATGGAGGAAACATGGCTCCATCATTTCACTCCGAAGTCCAATCGACAGTCATCCGAGTGGACTGCACACGATGAACCCGCTCCAAAGTGTGGGAAAACGCAACAGTCGGCTGACAAGGTTATGGCGTCTGTATTTTGGGATGCGCGAGGAATAATTTTCATTGACTACCTTGAAAAGGCAAGGACCATCAACAGCGACAATTACATAGCGTTATTGGACCGATTGAAGGACGAAATCGCCGAAAAACGGCCACATTTGAAGAAAAAGAAAGTGCTGCTTCACCAAGACAATGCACCGTGTCACTAGTGAGTGAAAACGATGGCGAAAATCCATGAATTGGGCTTCGAATTGCTTCCTCATCCACCGTATTCTCCAGATCTGGCCCCCAGCGACTATTTCCTGTTTTCAGATCTCAAAAGAATGCTCGCTGGGAAGAAATTTTCGTCGAATGAAGAGGTGATCGCCGAAACTGAGGCCTATTTTGAAGCAAAGGAAAAAATGGTATCGAAAAGTTGAAGGGTCTTAATAGTCAGTGCATCACCCTTGAAGGGAATTATGTTGAATTAAAAAAACTAATTTTGCCAAAAAAATGTGTTTTACTATGGTAGGCCGGGGACTTTTCAATTGACCTGTTATTTGCTGTCAGATACATAATAAATAAAGTTACACAGATTTATTTGATTATTAGAAAAATAGACTTGGCAATCATTTAAAAGTCTTCAAGCTTACATCTTAAGTGCAATATTCTTTGCCTCGAATCGTTCTGCATGAATTTAGATGTTCTTAAGCTGTTCATCCTACTGAGAAATTGAAACTGAACAGTTTAATTTTTGCAGTATAGTTTGATCGATGATGTTTGAATTAAGTAAGCCTTCATTCTTACGAACTCCATTAGGTTTGAAGTAGCTTAATAGGACAACCATTCCAAAATATTCATAATTGGTACGAGGTGTGGCTATTAAATAACGAGACTGCAGTGGTACAGAAGAAGTAGACATGCACCAAACAACAGCGACCAAAAGCTATCTAGCGTGAAGCCTTCTCTTTATAATTCAGTGTCACACAGTTCTGTAATCAAATCGTACAGCCATAGCCTTCGTTCCCTTTAGAGTTATTTTTTTTTGTTTCGCCCGAAAAATGAAAAGTGAACAACGAACTGTTGTAAAATTTCACATAAAACTTGGAAAAACTGCTATCGAAATTTATAATTTTTTGAAGAAGTGTATGGCAATGAATGTTTATCGTGTTCACGTGTTTTTGAGTGATTTAAGCGTTTTGAAGATGGTCGAGAAGACTCCGAAGACGATTCAAGTCCTGGTTGCTCTTCCATGTCACAAACGGTTGACAATATCGTCAAAATCGGTAATCTGGTTCGATCTGACCGTCTGTTAGAATTCGGCGATTACAGAGATTGTAGGAATTTACAAATAATTCATCCGTCAAATTTTTTCACTATGCGCCTGCTGGTTCCACATTGTCTGTCAAGAGATTTCTAGCCAAGTATACATCCCGGTGTAGGATCATCCACCTTATTCGCCGGTTCTTGCACCATGCGACTTCTATCTGTTTATTAAATCTGCATTAAAAGGAACAATATTCGAGTCCGTTGAAGCTGTGAAGAGATAACGGCAACAGACAGTAGAAGACTTCCAGCTCTGTTTCGAACAATGGAAGATTCACATGAAGCATTGTAGGAATAGAGGAGGGATGTATAATAAGTAAATATTTATGACATCAAAATAAAATGTTTTACAGCGTCAGTAATGTTATTTAATAGCCATTCCACGTACATGCAAATAAAAGGCAGAGTTAGATGTGCAAGATTGTAGTGCAAGATGCGCGAACAATATTCGCGGTTTTGTTCCATAACTTATAATTTACTCTGTCAATGAAATAAAACCCTCATCAACACTTAATGTGTAGAAAATACGGGTACTGCTAGTGAATAAGGAGTTGAATCAGACACATCTGGGTTCTTCAGCTTAACTTTCATAATTTAAAGAAGCAGATAATTATATTTATTGAATTATTAAATTATAATGAAACTGTTAAAGAATTTTTTAATCGTTTACATTAATCATGCTAATGGGTTTTCTTACATTCACAGAGCATATAAAAATTTCGATTCTTTTGCCAAACATAGTTTCAGCGAAACGAAACGTTAAAGAAAAATTACTATTCGTCTAATTATTAGAAACACTGTATCCCGATTGCTCTTTTTATTCTTAAAATAAATGCTGAAATTCTAAAATAATTTTTTCAATAATTCATATTAATCGTGGTAATACATTTTTAAATTCACAGAGCACGCCCAAATTTTGATTCTTTTGCCAAACATAGTTTTTGGTGCAATAGCTTCTTTCGTGTTTCAGTTGTTTGAAATTTATAAGCATTAAGTTGATTTTCATCTTTCCTGTATTTATTGAATTTTCATCTATCTCTTATTCTTACAGTTGAGAATTTGGGAACACTAATGCAAAATTTATAAATAATTTTGAAAATTTCCATTGGGAAGTCCTATATTTGTTTCTTACTAAATTATTCTATAATATCCCGAAGATATCTTAAAAGTAGCCGGCTATTGTTAGTTTTTCAATCAATGAAATTCTTCATCATCTCAGAATAAAGTAAAATCTAAAAGAAATTCCCATCAAATAGGTTAAACTTTTCTTACTTAAAAGAAGGGAAAATAATAGAAAAGGAAGCAATTTTCTTATTTCCCTGTACGTGAAGAATTGAACCCCACTAATATATTTTTATAGATAATACGAAACTGCACTTTTAAAGTAACTGGTGTAAAAAAAAGAGCGATTCAGTAATTTTCCCCCTTTTAGTTTTAAAGGATTGTTGTACCATAGAAAATTTTAACAGCAGCAAAGATATCGCTCTTTCAAGCATTCATTTTTTATATAAAAAAAAGAAGAAAATCTCATTCTGCAACATAGTAGCTTCTTTTTGGGTAGATATAAATATGAGAGATAACGTCACCTGAATATTAATTCGTGGTTTAATTTCTTACTTGTCATAACTTATTAATAATGCAAGAATGACACCTGCTTTTCATAACAGAGCGTTCGAAAATCATGCTTTCTGGAAACAGCATCAAAAAGGAAAAATGATAATAATTAATTAAATTTGAATAAGAATACTCACATATTATTTAATTCAAATTAACCACTTTTCAAAACTGAAAAACATTATTAATATTAAACGATGCTTTAAATTGTATTTGACGGTATTTTTCTTAAGTTATTGTACATAATTGAATGAAATCTTAGAAGCACAGAGTTCAGTCATCTAAATATTTTGCATTAAAATTTCTTTCTTTCTTAAGTCTGTTTTATAATTCATATTTTTAAATAATAATTGTCCTTTTTTAACTTTTTCAAAAAAATTATCTTATTTATTTATTCATTTTGATTTTGTAATGGAAAAAGAATTTTCTAATGATAAGTCCAAGGTTATTTTAAGGTTATGAGTTGAAGACTTAAAGTCATTAATGGTTAAAATATTCGTTTTTAACCCAAATACTTAGAACTTTTACGAGTGTATGAAGCTGTTAAACTTAGGCGCCAATTATGAGAATTCAACTCTATAAAATAACTTCATAATGGAGAAAAATATTTTAAACTTATTTATTTAAATAATTAATCCATTAACATATGTGTGTGAGTGAAAATTTAGTTCCTTTTAGGTCATTAATAATGACATTAATTTTAACCACTTAAAATGAGGAATGAAGTAGTTTTTGAAGTTTTCCTTTTTTCCCGACAGTGCTCTTAATTCTTTGTTTATTTATTATTACAAACTTGTACATGTATATAGAGATAATAAAATTTATGAATTAACCAAAAATCTATCTTCCATTAAATCTTTGTATTCCTGCCTTTCATATTCGCAAATAACTTTTGATAGTTATTATTTTCACTACAATGATCATACAACCTTAAGATTCCAATCTTATTTCAATTCCTCTTTTGATCATAGTTCGAACTATTTCACGCATTACCCTCGATCCGAAACTAAAGTAAAAAATACTGAATTAACAATAATTAGAATTACTACACAATTCAATCTCGAATTACTTAAATCTGGCTTCAGTTTACACTGAGAGCGGACCTACGATATATATATATATATGTGTGTGTGTGTGTGTGTGTGTGTGTGTGTGTGTGTGTGTGTGTGTGTGTGTGTGTTGTGTGTGTGTGTGTGTGTGTGTGTGTGTGTGTGTGTGTGTGTGTGTGTGTGTGTGTGTGTGTGTGTGTGTTTCTTACGTAACAAATATTTCAAAAGAAGTGTTATACGGTAGGCCAAAGTTTTATATCCTAGATAAAAGGGGTTTGCCCTAAAAAAATTATAGATTCGTATTTAATGGGATTTGAGAAGCAAACAGGTAAACGATATCCGAGCGCGACTTAAAAGTGAAAGTTAAGGTAGGTCTTAAATTTATAAAGACTAGTGTTGAAAGAAATTAATTTTATAAATGAAAGAGTAAACTGTATTTGCACGCACTCCCACATAAAAAGAATTCTCTTATTAATGGTATATAAGAAAACACGAAATCTAAATTGCTTGCTGAAATTTTATATTAAAGATGATATTTAAGATACATTAATTTATTTCATTTCAAAAATACACACAGTATTTCTATAAAATAACCCCATATTTTTTACATAAAACATAACTTTTTAAATATAGTTAGCCTCGAAAATAAATGAATCTTTTTATTATCATATTCCTTTAAGATATAAGTTCCATCCGTTATATCAAATTGTACTTTTATTGCCTGGTAAAATTACTTTTTGTTGTTCACTGTTGTATGTTATACATCCTCAAGTAGAATCTTCTTATGAAAAAAGTCACTTTTGAAGTTTTCTTCAAAGTCTGTAGTTTTGACATGTTGATACTGATCGTAATTTAACGTACCGTATGTTTTAGAAAGACATTTCTAGTTAAGTTTATTGCAAATGTTTAACGGTGAACGGTGACATATCAAATATTTTTATGTTTCCGTTTCTGAACTCCCTTTTTTCGATCGATCTTTGAATATCCCTTGAGCCCTTAAAGTATTATTAAACATCTGATCTTTCGTATTTGATATTTCATCATGGCTTTATTATTTTATTTTGAAGTGTCGATACGTCTTATTTTGTTATTTTTGACTGAAATAAGTTTCAAAGTGGATAGCTTGAAGGCAAATCTTTATGTGCAACTTATCAAGAATTGTTTGATTGATTAATACTTTGAGAGTCTTTTAAAACCATGTGTTTCTAAAAAAACAAAAAAACATCGTATATAATTTAACTGTGAAAAACGATATATTTTATTAATACTTAATTTAAACAATTAAAATAACTAATACTAAATTAAATAATGTCAGTAATAGAGTTGTATATGCTTTCTAAGAAATCATTAATACCGTCTTTATTTTCATCCCTTAATACTACATTAAACCATGCTGTTGGGATTACAACTACAGTCAAATATATCCCATGGAATGCATTGTTTAGAATATATTATAAATGGTGAATAATATGTTCTCATATTGGGACGAAGGCTGTATTGAGTTTTTCTCATTCAAGTAACCCTTTCGGGATCTAAAAGTGAATTTCATTGTAATGAAAATATCTCTCAAAAAAGAAAACGTGACTTATGAAGATAAGATTAGTGTTTATGAAGTATAATAAATAAAGCTCAGGATATGTATATAAATCAGCGAGGAATTTAATAATGAAGTTCGTTGGTATTTTAGTTTGTGGTAAAGATAGTGAGCAGAAATTATCAATGTGAGATCCTACTTATTCTCATTAAGAAGGCTTAAGAGCGATCATAGAAAATGTCTACATAAGGTCAAGAACTCGAACATTCATCTGTAAATGGTAAAAAGGACTCGAACCCGATTAATTCGGCAGGATAAATACTAAATTATAACATTAAACAACAAGGCTAAAGAATTTCAGAACATTTTCCACAGATAGAGTAGGTTAGGAATTGTATTTTGGCTATTCATAGATATGAATAAAATAGCTTGGTTATCATCACTGTGCGACTTTCTATTCATTCGAATATTAATTAGTAACAATTTAAATCATAAATAAGGAGAGAAGAAGAAGAAAAAATAATAATGAGACGTTACAATATAATTCCGCGTAGTAGATTCCATCGTAAATATGTATGTCGGAAAAAAACGCAGAGAAAAAGTTTTTATTTTAGTTAAATGTAATTTCATACGCATTTTTTTTTTTGCCATTTTAAAAGTTTATATTTCTGTAAATCAAACATTTTTCTTATTAAACCAGACTGAATAAAAAGATTATAGATATTTATTCAGGGTAATATAAAAAAAAAGTATGTCACTAATCCGAGTGAAGCACATAAACAGCTGTTACCTCGAAGTTTGTATATACACTGTTGATTAAGTTAGAACTAAATAAATTTTAAAAGTAAGGACGTTGGTATGATTGTTTATTAACGTCCCATTCGGAAATAACACGAGGGCTATTGGGAACGGACCTCGTAATTTTGAACCTCGGTGAAATGACGAGGACGACAACTGATCTGGCACTTCCTTCTCCAAACTTCTACTCCACGCCAACGAAAGGACTTGGCTCCTCGACATATTAAACGTGCATCTGTCCCTGAACACGGCGGGTCTTTAGTAGCATCAGGACTCGAATCTACGACTCGACAAAAGCGAGTCCACGACCATGACCGCTAGGCTACAGAAAGCCCCATTAATGACGCTCAAATAAAGAAGTTTTTAATCTTAAGTTTAATATTTCTCTTTGTTGATAAAGATCTTAAGAAATTGTTTTAAATTAATTTCATCCTTTTATGCAACGTTGCATTTTCAAAATAATTACGATTGGATTAAATTTAAATAATAATAATAATAAATCATGTACCATTCTATGTCCACATATTATACAATTCTGCTCCAAAAACAATAATTAAAATACTAATCAAAATAAAATTTATTATGCTTTTCTAACATAACTAATTGCATAATAATTTGAATAACGTGTAAAATAAATCGAAATCAGAGTTTATATCAAAAGTTTGACAGAAAATAATCAAAATGTTTAGTTTTTATTGAATTATAAAAGAAATTATGCAAGGAAATTTAAATCTAACCATCAGATTAATTTCCTAATTTTATTATAAAAAGCACTGATATAAACCCTTTTTATGCTTCTTGAAATTTTATGCCAGAGTTTTTAAATCTTATTTTTCTTACTAAAATACTAATATCTTCCGGGATAATGCCATTCAAATGCTCACTTCCTATACCTTTCACATATAATAGAAAGATACGTGATATATTATCCAAATAACACAGCTCTCGACAAGTGATAGGGTATTCTGAATTTTTACATACATCCGATAGGTTATTTAAGGATTTTGTGGGTGTCCAGGAAATACATGTGGCTAGACGACATAAAGTACAATACGAATAAGATGTCAAGATGCAGATAAAAAAAACCAGTTTCCAGTTTTAAATTCAAGGGCTGTGCAACACTTTTTATGAAAAATGTATTAAACTTTGCATGCATTGATAAAAGGCACATCCTGTATATTTTTATACTTTCTACATGTTCATTAACATATTTCAATATATTCATTTAAAGATAAATAATAAAAAGAAAACTGATAACACATTTTCATTGACTCTGATTAGTGATTTCATAAAACTATGATATTCTAAGTTTGTGAAGTTGAACTCCTTTTAAATATCAATTGGGGATAAAAACTAAAGTTCCTCCTTTCTAGCTATTTACTCGTAATTTAAAAATTTATTTATCTTGAATATATTCAGTTATCTTTTGAAGATAAAATGGAAAAGATATTAAAAAGGCTGTAATAAAAGCTCTTTTTAGAAGTTAGTAAAACTTTCAAGCTATGAAAAACTACTTAATTTTATTTTTATATCAGTTTATTGAAATATTTCAAAAGTGTGAAAAGAAATAAAGACTAAGAATTATGCACTTATTTTAGCCAGTGGCACAGGATTTAATGTTTCCATAACAATGATTGTGTAATACAACATTATATTAAAAATAATTATTAACAGATGTTTTGTAAATTTTATTCTTTAAAAACACATGAGGATTATATTTTGGTCAATGTTAGGGACAGTTTTCGAGATAGGTATAGAATTCGAATTTTTTTACAAGTATTAATTTATTTTATTCCAAATTAATCCATCAAAAATATAAAATATTCTTAAGTGTAAGGGTGAAGTCAAATTTTTATTACAAAAAGTATCAAATCAAACAATAAAATATTAATGTAAATAATAATAATATTTTGTTCAGATAATAAAATGAAAGCAAAATTATGTTATCAAATGAAATATATTTTAAGAAAAATGTAGCTATTCTTGCCACACACACACGCGAAATGAAAAGAAAAAAATAAATCTTTAGATAGGCGTTAACAAATTCACGCTACAGATTATTAGAGTAGACATCATCAATTATTTTTCAAAAAAATCACATGCAATAAGTGTCAAGAAAAATTGTAACATATTTGACTAATTTAATTATATATTCTCAATGATATTAGCGAGGGACTAAAAATGAAATTGTACATTTTTAAGTAGTTATGTTTATTCAATATTTTGGTAAACGTTTATAGAATTTTCTGATTCTTGTCATAAAATCTGAACAAACATAATTTTTTTTTTAAGTCTTACAGTGTATTTTTTAATTTTATTTTAGTTTTTTCATGTTTATATTTATTATATAAGAGCATTGTATTATTTTTATAGTTATATTTATAGTTTTATAATTTATATTAATTGTATTCTAATTGTATGTTATATTTATAACTGTATATTTTTTTCAAGATTGTGCAATACTGAAAAAAAGTTACTATTTTCATCCTGTCATGATACGCTATCATTAGATGATAAAGAAAGTTGATTTAGACTTTTTTAAAGAAAAACTTTCTTTGTTCCTTCCAAACATTTCTCAAGACATATCAGAAACATTTTAATCAGTTTTAAATTAAATATTATAACACAAAGACTGACGCGACTTATTTTTTACCTACCGAACAATGTGGAAGATTCTGCGGCAATCTTTTACTTCTCTTACGTTGGTTAGAGATCAGTACTTTTCAATAGTAGTCCTGAAGGTGAATAATTCAGTTTGTTCTCTTTGAAACAATATGCTGTTAAATTAAAATGTGGATAATTCAGGAAAGACGAAGATTACTACTCATTTGACATTTACCTTCAAGAACTTTTAAAAAAGCGGTATTGTAGACAGTCAATACGTAGACAACAATAAATCTTAGTAAATTTGTAATAACAATCAGACATTTGTGGACAATAATAAACCTTCAATTATTATATTTATTAATATTTAATGAAAGATTTATTTTAATTAATAATTTTAATGATGAAGAAAAAATTTTAATTCATTTTTTTTATTTTTAATACCGATGTCAACATTGAGAATACATTAAATAATAATTCAATTTCTTATAATAAATAATAATATATTTAATTTGGCCAGTTTATTAATAAATCTTTGAAATATTTCATAAATTTATTTTATCAATTAATTTTCATGGCTTTATATATCTTAGTAATATAATCTCTTGTAACTTTATATATTTTACTAAAATCCTTTTGAAACTTAATTTTATTAATTATGGTACGCATCATAATCTTTGAAAATTAATAAATTTTTGTTAATATACTAAAAAATTCGAGGCAAATGAAAATAAAATTGTTAAGTCAATATTACTGATTAAATTCAAATAAATAATATAAAACCGATTCTCTTTTCTTAATTTTCGATTGCTTTTACATTAATGAAGACAACCGAAATGTTTTTTTAACATGCAGTCACATTTTTATCATAATGAATATGTATTTGAAATACTCCTGAATTAGAAAAACAAGTTCTCTTTCGCTACTTATTAATGAAGACTTTTAAATAAATATTTGCATAAATAATTAGAATTTCTAAATACGAAGATTGTAGTTAGAGATAGCTATTCAAAACAACTCGGAAAACAAGACAGTGAATGAAATTCGAAAACAGGTTTAGGAATAATTAAACAACAAGTTGTTATTATTTTCATATATATTCCCATTCATTTTCTGCATTTGATTTTCTTTTTCCTTTACTTTTATTCATATTTTAAATATTTCCTCGTAAGAGATCATTTTAATTTAAAACTGTAAAGGTACCGTAATGCAGTATGAATTTTTTTCCTCTTACTTTGAAATCGTACTCTACAATTTGAACATGTTACAAGACTTATTTGACAGAATCTAAGATGAACAAATTCCCTCTTTTAAAATAAAGTCATTTATATTCTAATATGACAGGTAAAATGTAGTTCCCCTTAGTCTACAGAGATTTCAGTTCAGTTTCGTGGAAATTAACGAATTAACTGTACCTTATGCAAAATTTCTCTGGGGAATGTGTCTCAAATTACCATCTTTTAGTCCGCATTACGGAATAAATTCACCAACGGTGTTTGACGTTTCACTTGCTTGAATAAGATAATTACTTTAGAAATGGAAGATTTTAAAGCAATTTACACTCCAGAGACTTTCAAGTCGGATTGAATAAAAAAAATTGAAACGTATTCGCATCTAATTAACTTTTTTATGTGGATTGTATTCCTGAAATGTTTTTTTTTCTTTTTACTTAAAAATTATATACTACTACTAGTGATCCTGAATTACATAAATATACATCTAGTACATCAAAGTATCACATTGATTTTAAATTTTAAAAAATATGTCATATTAAAAAATATTTATATTTACGATATACATATTTGCATTCATTTAATACATTTTTGAAGAAATAAGCGGTAAAGAACGGAGCAATTGAAATTCCCATTTCAGTAATAAGCTTCAGGAAGTAATCAGATTTTTAAAAATAAATATACGCAATTTGATGCAGTACAAGAATAGTATTTTAAAAATAATTCTAGATAATCCGATCTCGCATTCTCTAACATTAAAGTGTTGTGACCACGGTGTTCAGGATCGTGGGCTCATACGTTCGAGCCCTGATGTAACTCAAGTTATGCCCTGTAGTGGGGCTGATGCACGTTAAATTTGTTCCAGGTCCCAAGTCCTCCCATTGGCGTGGTGCTAAGGTTTGGAGAGGGTGGTATCAGCTCAGGTATCATTCTCGTCATTTGACTGAGGCTCTAAATTATGGAGTCCATCTTTAATACCTCTCGTGTTGCTTCTCAGTGTGACGTTAATAAACATTCCAATCAAATTAAACATTAATAGGCGTGAAATAATTCTTTAAATTTAAGATTTCTGTAAGCGAAGAGCTCCTTGCTTTTCATATAATTTAATTTCAATTCAATTTAAGATACTACATTTCAAAATTTCAAGACTGTTTGAGGTTGTATGGGATGAGAACCAGGTATGTTAAAAAGGTAAAGATGGTTTTTAGCATTATAAATAAGTTTATAATTTGTTAAAGTAAAGTGTTTGTTATAATTTTGCAAAAATATGTCATTTTAATAACAGATATCTTGTTGCTACTTTTAAGCGAATATGATTTATGTTTTTAGTAAAAACATACATTATAATTTTCTATAAAAATGATATTTTATTTTCCATAAATATTTAGTAATTAATCCAGCCAGACAAATATGCATCGGTTATGCTTTTGGTTACAATAAAAACAATTTTTTTTGTGAAGATTATTGATATTTGAATTGTAATTTTTTTTTCCTTTAAAAAGACACTTGTAGAAGAGTTATAATAAAATATTCTAACAATAACATATTAATAAAAAGAAAGAAATTACTATTGCAACTTTCTACAGAAAATTCCATTACCATTGTAAATATTAGAATATGAATGTACTCTTTGCGACCATATATTTAAAGTATAAATACAGCTTAACAAACACAGAAATATGATTCATTTTTACTCAATTTCCATGTTTTTTTATTGTTTAAAGAGACTTGTGACAATCTTTGTACTTAAAAGTACTTTTTTCATTTGTCTTCCTCGGAAATATGAATACCGTTAGGATTCACAATAATACACACAATCCATAATTAATTATATACTATTAATACTTCTGTAAGAGAAATAAATACATTATTCTTAAGTTACCACTTAATACTGTTCAAAAAGTATTAACAAACAAATATGTTTCATCTACAATTCTTTAGAACTCACCCTTAATAACTCATCATAACTTATCATCAAAATACTCTTTTCGTTATTAACAATATATAGATCTTCAACTAATTTTTTTAGTAATCATTCTTTCTTTAGGAAGCTTTATTTTAGTTGTCTGCCTATCGATGTAACTTATTTCAGTTTATTATCAGATATAGTTCGATATACGTTGTATCTTGTTCTAATTTTAGTGTTTAATCTAGACCGTTCTTAATATAGTTAATGTTAGTGGAACTATAATAATTCATCAATGTCGGTTTTCAATGTAACTCAGCAAGAAAAATATGATGAATGTTAACAGACATAACATCTTCAACATTCTACTATTGGACATTTGTGTACTTTATAAATAGTATTAACTATGAATTATATATAAATATATATATAAAGAATGGTATTTAAGTTACTTATTATCACACTCGGGGAGTATATTAGGGGGAAATTTATTAAATTATATGGGCATTATCATAGAAAAATACTTTGTTCGAAACCATTTCAAGGTTTTCTTAAAATTCAGGCTATAATAACACTATCAAAATACATATTGAAGGTTTCATAAAATGATCTTGAATAATAAACTAATGAAAATATATGAATTAGAATATAAGATGATGCATTTGTTAATTAGAAAATTCAGTTCAAATATAATTACTTGAATGATAAAACATCATAAATCATAAGAGTAAAATTTGTAAAATAATTTTTATGCAAAAAAAACCATTTAGGTATGTATAGGGAATATAAATTTTTTCAGAATTATAATCAATTATTTTGAGCTTCAGCATAATCAAGGTAATTTTCCATTTCGAAAAATATTAATATAATAACAGCTCATAAAGTTCATTTTTATTAAACACAATCGACGTACAGCGATATATAATTGAGAAGAATGTCCGTAAACAAAATGTTTTATTTTATTTCAACGACATCTTCTATGAATATGATCACATTTTTTTTGCTTTTGCTGTATGTAAAATAAATTATATATTAGTCGTTTCACAGTTCTACAAGTTCATATTTAATTTCACATTATTAAATGAATTCAATTTAATTTTAAAAGAATCATAACAAATCAAATACTATGCCTTAGTAAATGCTTTCCTACAACCCACTCTTTTTAGTAAACGCGATAACATTATTTTTTCTTTATCTTTAGAATGACGTAAAATACTAGGACTCTGTAAATTTCTTTTAGCAGAGATTTAATAATGCACAAAATTAATTTAAGTTTTCATAAATATTCAATCATTTACATCCGCTTCAACAAACAATTTTACTGAATGCTACATTTTTACTAAAAAATAACGATTTTTTTTCCTCTTTCATCAAATATGCTACACAAAATCGCTTCTTTGTAAAACTGCATTCGTAAATTGCAAGGAATGCTTTCTTATAAAGACAATTTATTATTCATAAAGAAACTACGCGTCTCGTTTGTTTCTTTTGTACGTAAGAATTTCTATATCTTAGGCTTCTGATTCTAGTTTATGAATTTTACAGTGTGATGAAATTGAAAGATGTCTTATTTAAAATTAACCTTTATTATGCATTTTTTTAAAATAATATTTGAAAATCCAATTATTTTTACACAATAACATATAAAATTTTGCAGAAACTGCCTACACAAAGTTAATTAATATATTTTGCAACATTTTGTTGCAACTATGTTATCTTAGTCGTCGAATCATAAGTTGTCATAATAGAATTGGAATTATTATTTAAGAAACAATCAATTAGTTTAATTAATAAATAAGAATGTGTAAACGTGTAACTAATAAGGAAAATATAATATGTCCACTGTGGAAAAATAATTAAAAAGCGCAAATAACTGGAGAAAACCGAAATTAAAAATTCCTTTATTACATACGTGTTAATTCGAATATACCTTATTAGTAATGCTTTTTAATCATTTAAGACATTTGAAATATTACAAATCAGTTTGCTATTACGTATAATCTGGTATTAAGTTAACATTTTAACAATAATATAGATAAAAAAAAAAGTAGTTTGCGGATATGCTGAAATAAAGTTATGAATATTCCAAAATAATGCCTAGCGAAAAATAAAGTATATTTGGTACCTTCATAATTTGCTTTAATTTATATTAAAGTATTAAATACTATTTATATATTTTTTCAGCATTTATGTTTAATTCCATAAGCGAAAAGAATGCAAATGCGTTTTATTTAAAGAAATCCCAATAAGTTATTTAAAATAGAGACTCGTATTTTAAATTGTTTTTATGATCTAGTAATGAAAACTAGTAAATCACTTTGATAAAAGCAGAATTAAAACACGGCAAATTTAAATATTGTTTATGAATGAAACTGGTAATTAATTATTCTAATTGCAATTAATAATGAAAATTTAAAATTATGTTTAAATATTAATTTTCTTTACTCATAGAAATTCCGATCAAATAAGATTACATATAAGTTTCTTACACATTATCACAAACGAAGTCATAAAATCGTACATTAAATGAATAAACATTTTTCGCATCAGAATTACTAGATTAATTTAATTACTAATGCCAATTAAAATTCAGCATTAATTCACAAAAAAATAAAAAGTAACGTTAAATACATGTTTTTAAAGAATGTAACTTATTTCATTTTATCCACTGCATATGTATATGAAACTATTTGTTATAATAATTATTATTAAAAAAAATACAATTATAATCAGAACACAATAAAAGATGTACTGTACAAAAAGGATCACAAAATATATACAAGTCAAATTCTTATATAATCGGTATACTGTATTAAAAGATGTGAATTAAAAAACTAATCTTATTAACTAATTCACAAGACATTTTCTTTAAATATAATTGTTTACTGGACAATAATCGTACGTTATGCGAAAATACAGACAATTCAATTACGGGAATAATTTTCAAATTTCATAAACACGTCTGAGCTTCAGCCTACATTTTTAAAACAATGGAAAATTAAAAACGAGCTTTCATTCTTAATTAATGTAATTTTAACTGATAACAATCTAACTCTGTAATAATACTTTTACAATAAAAAATACTAACTACTCGCATCAGAAGAACTCGACCAGCTTTAATAACATAATTTGAATATTTTCTAAGTACTCGTAATTAAGTTATTCAATTTCAAAGAATAAGAAATTCTACACCACTAATTATTTTATAAAAGTATTTCATTAATTATAATGATATATTAATTATAAAGTTGTTTGATTTTATACACATTTAAGCAATACGGTGTAATATTTTCACATAACATACAGAAATGAAAAAGCAAATGTTCACTAATCATAATGAATTCAAATTAAAGTCAAAAAAATCAATACCGAAACGCTCTTTCTATTTGTACAAACATCCAAGCAAGTGTCTATGCATCCCCGTAATACAAAAATTAAAAGCTAATTTATCTATCCATAATTCATCCTTAATAAATTTGCCGTGAGAGTATTGATTTCGAATATATATCAATTCTCATTTCTAAAATCTTAAGCAGAACGGAGGGGAAATAATCATGCAAATACTTTACTTATTTTCCTAAGCTCTTTGTTATTAATCAATAAAATCTCAGAGACCAATATAGAACAATTAAAACATTTCCTATATTTCATTTATTTACAATAAATTCGATCCTTGCTTTCATGACAATGCTGCAATACCTCTGTGTTACAATACTATTAACAGAACATAGAAGCACATATCTTAGATAACAAAATATTATTTGTATGAACACTGAAGAAAAATTATGTACTTATTTATAAACACTCAAAAATTATACTGTCCCGTCTTTTGAAGTCAAACTCAGTACTATATCGCTACGAAATTAAGTTCCTCCTCTGGATGTGTTTCATCTTTTTGTGTTGAATAGATTAGGTAAATTACACGATGTTAGTACTCCAAAGAAAGTTACAATTCTCCGATAATCATCAAAATCACATTTAATTATATACTTGTCGAAACTATGTATTCGATCCCCATAACATTTGTCTTTTATTGTACCTCCACTATCTACAAAAACTCTATACAATAAGGCCATTGATGGTCCAATAAGAGTATCACACATCATTTTACTGAAATAAATTTGCCCTTTCTTTTTTACTAAAATCTAAAAAATCAGAATTACATTCTCACCAGTAAAAAAGAAATTAAAAGCACCCTTTTCAGTGCTATAATTATATTCCTTTTTTTCCTCCAAAAAAATCTGTAATTACAATATATATATGACAACTTCTGAATATCCCTCTAATATAAGAACACTACAAACAACTAAGTGAAAAATCTCTTCCCCTTTTCTCAAAACCCCTACCCAGTTACCTGGCATTCCATCTCCTCAACGACACACAAGTAAAAAATAAGTTTCTCTCTTCAGCCATCCACTCACCGTGTTGTGGATCCCGGAGATCTTATCCCCAGTACCGGTGGTAATCCAAGAAGAAGACCCGAGTCGAAGCAGAGCGTGTCCAAGCATTCCACTACTCCACTCTGGGAATGAGGTATCAGAAGTGAGTTCTCGAGGCGAGCGTTCTAAAGACGGTTACACCCTAAAAACCGGCCAACCCCGTGCGGGCCCCGAGGCCATCTCGCTCCTTGGTGTCTTATAGAGTGTGGTTGGTGGGTGGGCGCTCGCTCTGACCCCTACCTACCTGCCTACAACCTGACGGGAGGCTGTCTGTCATTGCGACAGCGGGCCTCGCTTCTGCCTAAAAGGATGCTCGCCGTCGAGGAAGAATTGTCGAGCTTCGCAGTATAATTACGATGTAGGAAATACGACTGTGCAGTAATTTGTCGCCCTCTTTGTTGTACACTTTACTTTCTCTTGGGACAGGCAATGTTCTGTTTTAGTTTACCTGTATTGAAAATAAACATTCAAGAGGATCTAACATTCGTGTATCTCTTCATCTCTTACTTCCTCCTTGTTTCTGACTTTTAAGGAAAGGGTGCTGTTGAACTCTTAGTTGAATAGTTTTGTGTCTTTAATTAATGTATTATACGTGGTTATTCTTGAAATGTAAACTATTTTTTAAAGATTAGCTTTCAAATCAAACTTAACTTTTATAAGCCTCTGTAGTTTTACTTACTTTTCCTCTCGTTTATGAGTACTTAAAGACAAGGACACATCTGAATCGCCAGTGCTGAATTGTAGATGTCAATAGTGTCAAGTGAATCAGGGTATATATAAGACAAAAGAGAAAAAAAGTTGGAACCACAATTTGTAGAATTCCTTACAAAATACTTTGCTTTGTGTGTTTAGAAGCATAATCTAATTTTTATCTACACTGAATCAAATTAAGCTCTCATTAATGTAATTTTTTTTAAATATTTTCTCTTCTGATTTCTGCCTAATTTCTTGCTCTTTGACTTCAGAAGGATCGGTACAAGAAACTAATTTATATTTTTTTTTCTTCGAAAGCGAAGAAAAGCAATCTATTTTTTATATTTATTCACTATTAAAAATATACTTTTATAAATCAGTTTAATTTAACCTATTTTCAAATTATTAATTAATTTGTGTTTTCTAACTAAATGATGCTCTGTCGGAAAGGGAGGGGGTGAGATTCTCAGTTGTCGAATGTTGATGGAGTTAGCCAGCGAATATAAATAAGATGTTAAGAAATCACATTGAACTATAATTTACTGCTCTACTTGGATGCAGAAAAATTGCTGACGCTTTTACGGTGCACTTATTTACCCTTGCAACTCATTAAATAATAATTAATTCCCTTTGCAGTTTTAAATTAATATCCATAAATTGATTCGTTTTTCTCTTACATATTATCGCATTCATGTCTGAATTTTACTTTTTAATTAAAGAATGCTTGAAATTTGTATAAGCCGTTGTTACACAATTTAATGTTTTCTATTTAAAACCGCTAGAGAGTTCTTGAAATCTAAAACTTATTACAATTTTTTATTCCATTATTTCTATATGTATAAATAAAAGTTGAGTTATCCTTACATTATTATTTTCATTATGTGTTTATATCCTTATCACTATTTTCATAGATGTGACTATGAGATTAAGGGATAATCGGAAGTATTGATGAATTTTTAATTATCATGCATTGAAAGTTTATTTAGTTTATTTATTATTTTTATTTATTTATTTATTTGACAGCTTAAGTGCTCGATTTCTAGTGTTTCCTCATTGAGGAATTCTCAGTGTTGATAAAGAATTTCCGACAATCAACTTAATAACCGAAGTAAACAAAAAACCAATTAGTAATGAAAATATTAATGACGTATTAAGAAAAAATATACATATGAAAATTTTCAATGATTACGCATACGCTGTTTTTTTAAATAGACGTTTTCTAAACATATTTTTTTAAAAACATATTTAAGAAATTACTATAAATTATTGTAATATTTTGTTCCTAAATTGCTTTCATGTTTATTTGAAAGAGGAAACTAATGTATAAAGGGTTAGTAACACTAATTAGTTTTGTCGGTGAAACACTACAGCGTGTTTTTCAAAGATAAATAGATGCTTTTCAGGATTTGAAGTTTCGTTATTGAAGAAATTACTCTCAGCAGAAGCATTCAATATTCCCTTGTGAAATTACAAGGGCTTAGCATAGATGGGGGGGGGGGAACGAACACAAATTTCAATTTATTCACTTGAGAATTTACAACAATTTAGCAGAGATATGTTTAGCTTAGAAAACAGTTTAGCTTTTTTCTTTCAAATTAATTATACATTTTTAAATAAAATTTAGAATTCAAATATAGAAAATTTAGATATATATGCTTATAGGAATTCGTGAACAATAACGATTAACTGAAGTAAATTGGTTTTAACCAGGTTAAAGTTCGTTAATGTTTATCCAAAAAAAAGAAGTTGAAAAGATTCAAAAGTTTAATAGTTTTGAAAACAAGATATGGTTCAAGTGTAAATGAGTATATATGTGTATAATACAATTATTATAAATTTAGTTGCTAAAATTAAAATAAAAAATAATGAAAATATTTCGTTTTAAATATTTCATCATTTTTGGACGATGAGTTATTTCCTCCTATGATAAAATAACCATCTCCATAATACGTACAGATCGAAAACTGCCAAATGTTTGAAAATTTAGAGAAAAATTAATTACATTTTTTCGAATAAAAAAAGAACATTACTCTCTTATACTGATGAGATAAAAATATTATAAAAATGTATGTAGTTAATTGAAATTCATTAACACAATAATAAATAATAAAAAGTTCATGTTTTTTGTGAAAATTACATTTCTACAGACTTTGCTTTGTTTACTACTTTTCTTTTATCGCATTACGTAAACGAGATTTGCTTTTATAAAAGAAGCTACAGTGCAAAGATGTTAAATTTTTAAAAATGCAAATTTAAAACTCATCTCTTAGAGAAGGAAGCAAATAGAATTTATGTTGAAAAATACACTATCTTCTTAAAATAATAGAAAAACTTCAAAATATAAAATTTTCATTCGTTTAAAAAACGTTAAATATTCATTTGAATGCATTTGTGAGGGCGTCTTTCAGTAATAAAAGCATATGAAGTTTTTAAATTGTTCGTATACAAGTTGTACTCAAATTCCAAAGAATATCAAAGATTTCGAAATTAAATAAATCTTTTCAAACAGAATTGAAATTGTTTCCTCTCAAAGAAATATATCTCGCGTAAGAAGATTCCTATGAAGTTGTTTGCTCCAGGGCAACAACAACAAAAAACTTCTGAAAACACTCGAAAACGCTCACATTGCCGCTGATCGAAGAAATACTTTCAAAGATATTTTCTTTTTAGAAATTTGTTTATCCCCTAGCATCGAATTATTTTTAAAACTTTGTTCAGTTTTATTTACTCTAGAATGTATTTGCAATCATCGTACAGTACAAAATCCAGATATATCGTTTTGCCCTCTATAGAAATAGGCTGAACAACTCTAGGTTTCAAATGTTGAATGAGAAACAGACATTTTTTCACGTTAAGTTTATTCGTATCTCCTATAAATAGAAAAAAAAAACGAATGTTCACCACACACCTCACACGCATATGTTCCCAATCAAGAGAATTTGCATTTGTAGTTGAATTTTTTAAAAAAACGCGCTGATCGAAAGATAAAATTAATGCTTCATTTTTAGTGTTAATCATGTAAACGTACATGTGTGTATGGTCGCTACATTTACAAGAAAAGTCTCTGTAAGAGCGCGTGCCGATTTCTGATCGTTTGCACACCTCAGCGACTTCAGTGATGTTTTTTGCAACATTCGGTGAAATCCTATAGAAAACAGTTAAAATGAATAATCACCAACATTTGGATAAGGGAAAAGATAGTAGAAAAACTTGAAGCAAGGCAGTGTCAAGGACAGATAGTTAGATTTTAATTAAATGCCCATTATTATATGATACATATGGAGATTGTTTAATGAGACCAGATTCAATATAAAAAAGACTTGGAATAAAGTCGTTCAAGAGACGTGAGGACCAATCGATATTTGATATAATTGTTCATTACAGTGATGAGTAACGAAGTGTGCAAAAGTTTCTCATTTGTCTCGTGAATTTCATGTCGCTACAGGAACCCAGATTTCAAAGTTTACTGTTCCCAGAAATCTACATAAGAGGTGTCTGTTTGAAAGAAGATCTGTTGCTTAGAACAGTGCAGAGAACATCTGTCAGGGAGAAGGGATCAATGGCAATTTATTCTACTCACTGATGAGTCCAGATTCAGTCTAACCACCAATTCACAAAGTACCTTCATCTGGAAGGCACCAACAATCATTCGTACGTATTCAAACATCCCAGAGAGAGATTGGTATGTGAACTGTGGCTCTATGGTCTGCATATGCATGTAGGATTTAGATCGTTTTAATATGTTATTGGTAAGGCAGTTCCATTTTCCTTCACCCCATTACTAACCCAGAACTAATTAGGATCTGCAAACAGCGTTGCTTGAATATTAGGACCAATTACCACAAGGACTCATCGACTACATTTCTAGTATAACTTATATCGTATAAGGAGCATGAATGTGAGAAGAAACCATACTCCCTATAAAACCCCTTTTGCTTTCTTTTGTATGCCTTTTTTTAGATCTTCGTTTATACACTGTTGACCATTAAAATTGCAACTCCAACAAGGAATGATCTGACGAACATCAAAATCACATACAAGGAAGAAGAGTTTAGGATATGCTAGTAATTAGTATTTCAGTGCGTTTAGATAAAGCAGGAGGGAGAAACGACATCTGAAGCACCGTATTAAAGAAAAATTGTGCAATGGATTTCTCATTCAGAAAGCGCTTTGTAAGGTCGGTGTTTGCTCAGAATATCGTATTATGCCTCGAATAATAAGAAGAAATGCCTACCAGAAAGTTTCGGAATTCGATACAGGCAGGATCATTGCCTATCGAGAGTATGAATTATCGTTCCGTGATATTACATTTCGCAATGGTTGAAAACAACTATTGCCATGCGAATATGGAATCAATTGCTTGCTGAGGTTCATACTGAACAGCATTTAAGATTTCCATACCCTCCCATCACTTACGCTCGACAGGACAGATATATTGTTTGATCAGCCCTGCAAAACCGTTCAACCACATCACGGATCACTAATTGGGAAATGGGCATGTTTGCAGCATGCCCGGTATCCGCTCGTAAGGTGCGACGACGTTTGCAGCAGCATGAACTGTTAGCAAGGCGGCCATTACATCGTCTTCCCTTGACAATGAAGCATGGAAAGAGATGGTGACTCTGGTGTGGTGAATGACAAAGCTAGATAAAGGAGTGGCACAATATCGTCTTTTCAGAGGAGTCCCTGTTCTGCGTGCATAATTCTGATAACCGTATACGTGTCTGGAAGCTCCGAGGATACCACTCATCACCTTCTTGCATTCGATATCGGCATAAAGATCCTGCATCTGGCGTGATGATTTGGGCAGTCATTGGGTACACGACAAGCACATCCCTAGTTCGGATCGATGGTAATTTGAATGTAGATCGACACATATCTTACATCGTACGTCCGGTGATTGTGCCCTTTCTTAGAGGCCTGCCAAACGCCATCTTCCAACAAGATAATGCAAGGCCACATACTGCACGTCGTGTTCTGACCTTCCTAGATAAACAGGGTATTCGATTGTTCCCTGCCCTGCACAGTGTCCCATTGAAAATACCTAGTCATGGGTTGCTGAGAGACTAGCCCGCAACCCCTCTCCAGCTAACACGGTTAATAAAGTGTGGCATAGACCTTAAGCAGCATGGAATGTGTTGCCCGTTTCATTCATCCAAGGCCAGTTCGATTCCCTGCCTAACTGGGTAGGAGTCGTTTTAGCTGCCAGGTGTGGCAGATGTTTCTACTAATTCCGCACTCCTGTAACACCCAAACCATTTGCAAATTTAACCATTGTGACTTCATGTCATATTGTTTATGTACTATAACAACATGTTTAGTATTTGTTTCTTTCATAGTGCTACAATTTTAATGGCCTGTAGGGTATTATATACATCGCTGATTAGCCGCACACACAATTACGTGTGAATACCGTAATCTTTGCATTCTTGTTTTTTGTATAGTATATCAGCCTCTGTATATACAAAATTTCATTAAAGTCTGTCCAATTCTTCCGGGAAAAATCTACAAAAAGTGAAAATCCATTTAATTTTGAGGACCAATGGAAAACTGAGAATCAGCGTGAAATGAAATCTGAGCATTCACATCCTTTCATACTTGGACGCTTTGATATCAGCTTCTCATTACATACAGCAAGACATTAACGACATCAACCCATCCCGGCATGATGAAATAAGTATTTATTAATTCTAAGAAAGCATTTACTAGAGTTCTGTGCTAAAGAACATTCTCATATTTTCCAGCTGTTACAAATTTTCCCTGTAGAAAACATAATTGACATTATACATAGCATTTTTAAAGGATAAGCATTAAAATTTTATTAAACGCATAAAAGTTATTTTATTAAAAGCTTTTTAAATATTTATTGTTCAATTCTTCTCGAGAAAAAAATCCTTTCTTAAATTAATCTTAACTCAATATTTTTGTAATACTGTCGATTTGAAGTAAATTTATATTGTGTGGACTATGTTATGAATTCGTCAAAAATGAAACAAAGGTTTCCCTTAAAGAAAAATATCAGCAGAAAAGTATTGATGAAAATAATTTTGAGATGGAATATTATACTGGAGATTACTTTAATGAGAGAAAAATACTAATTTATTATTGGATATCATACTGAAAGGTTATTTAATTCATTACTTTATTACTTCATTTTGTATAATTTTACTCAGTTCTGTCGATTCTATTTTTTTCCAGGAGTCTATGATCGTCCCCAGAAGTTAGGTTATGAAAATAGAATGAGAACTGAAGTCAATGGCATGTTCTAGATTTGTATAAAAGATTGCTCTGAAAAACATTCAAGAGTAGATATTAAAAGAAAGTTCGAATCTGTTGGGCACTCCTCGTATTATTATTATTTGATGAAGATCCATCTCAAGAAATACAGTCACATGATCGTGATATTGATCCTTACCCATTCAGTGTGTGACATACGCCCTTTATACGACTCGTTTGTCAGCTTAAATATTTGTTTAATCGCAAATATAAAACTCAATTTAATTTCATGCACATACAAAATAATTATAATAGTCCTACTCAAATACCAAAATCTAGTCAATTATTTTTCAAATACCTTATTTATTATTTCTTTGACAATAGGAATGATTTTTACCTCTCAGTTCAATGTTCCTCACTGAAGGTACTAATAACTTCTATAAAATATCAAAGAATATTCGTACCGGAATATGATGTGAGTAAGTTCGACCAGATAGCGTAGGATCCTAAGGTATATAGATCACCAGACAAGCTAACCGCTCACGTGCACTATTTGCACTATTTGAGGTCATCACGTTAGCAATTTTTCTATTACCGTAAGGCAGAAAGAAACCCCAAATGTTTGTTAAGATTAGTCTCCTGAATATCCCATGTAATATTATAATAATTTCCTTACGTAATTCAATAATAGTACATACTTTGACTCATAAGTTTGAAGGTCAGACATTTGTCACTTGGCAAGAGCTATATATATATATATATATATATATATATATATATATATATAAACATTACTATTGTAAAACTAAAATGTCATGATAATTTAATTAAAATAAATTATCAAATAATTAGGAGAAAAGGCAGAAAGCAAATTTTGTGGTAAGCGTTATGTGTGTGACATCAGTTTATATCTTAATGTTTATTCTCTAACCTTCTTATAGAAAGACAGTGAACATTTATTTAAATAATTATAATTTTCAATTTTATTTTTCTCTTGTAAGACACTTACATTTTCAAATGTCAATTTACCTGTCTTCTGAGTCAAGGAAATCTTTCACATTTGTTTTTTTCTCAGAAACCAGCAATCTCTTGGAAAGTCGTTTTGTAGGCGTCACATTTAATAGTTTTGTGCTCTTTTCGTTCTGCTGTTGAAAGTCTCAGTTCATTGACATTCCAAATAACGAGCTGTGAGTCAGCACCAAACTAATAACAAATAGTTTTAGTTTATAACTTCTCATAATGTCATTCACCGAAAATGACTAATTTGTTTTCAAGAGCTCGTGTTTCTTTGTCTAACATCTAAAAGAAATTTTCATCCCACGGAAAACATAAAATACTTCTTTTAATGCGACTTTATGGAAATATACTGTGTAAAAAATTATCTCGGTACAAGCCGTTTACAACAAAATGTGAAGATATATATTAAAATTACAATACACAAAATAAATGAATATTGTAATCGTAATAACAATTGTGGCATATTTTAAAAAATAGTGACACACTATCTCTTGCTTTTCTTTATCCGTCTTAATAAAATGAATATACGCATTTCATAAATCAAAATGCTTAAGAATAATCAAAAAGTATTTAAATTTCAAATAAAACAAGTGTTTCGGTCACATAAAAACCTGTGATTTTTTTCTTTTACTACACCGCATTACCTTTTTAATGTTCGTTACTTTTTGTTACTAAATTCCGTTCTAGGTCCCAAGTCCTGCGTTAGGGTGATGTGGAGGTTTGGAAAATGAAGTTTTCTTTTAGCTTCAGCCAGCTCAGGTGTCGTCCTCGTCACTTGATCGAGGCTCAAAATTACGAGGCCAATCGCCAATTGCCATCGTGTTGCTTCTAAGTGCGACGCTAAGAAACAATAAATCAAACTAATGTGACTACGATATTTTATTTTTGTGCAACTACGTTTCCATCTTAGTAAAACTGTTCTATCTATACTTTTTGAGGTTTCAAAATTTAAAAGAAATGCTTATCAAAATGTGTGCAATTAACTATTCATGGTTTGTATCAACCCGTTCGCTCACAGCGTATCACGGTCGATACGCTCCGTGAGTGTCTTCTACGGCCCAGCGTATCAATAGAGATACACTTGATGAGAACGTTTTATTTGATTTTTTTAATGTTACCATACGGCGTTATAATTCCCCGAAATCTATATAGATAGGTTATTTGGAGTGTTGACCTTGGTCATATGGGCTTGGATTTCACTTTTGGCTACCAGGAGGGGAGTAATTGTGAAAAGAACATGTTGCGACACGGCTCTTTAAATGTAATGACATGATTTAAAGGGTGCACTTGCTTTCGGTTTGCATTTTTCTTCCTTGCTTGCTTCTGAGAAGTTCGAAGGAGAAGTTACGGCCCTTTATGGGGGTTAGGGCTTTTGGTAGCAAATGTTCTCAGCTGTTCGTTTCATTCGGTCGGTTTTTATTTGTAGCGACAGTCATGACGAAAAGAAAGTATTTATCTGATACTGATATTTGCTAAATAAAGAATGAATCTGACAGTAATGTTAGCGAAAATAATCCAAATCTGTACATAGACATTAAGGTAAAAAAAAAAAATGAGGAGGGACTAAGATGTGCCCTTTGCTCAAAATCTTGCTTGAAGTGTCAGAATATGTGTGTTAGACATATGACGTTGGACTATGCATTGACTTTTTTTTTTTCTATAAATATACCATACAGCAAAATAAGATTTATCTTTTATGTTTATATATTCCATGTAATGGTATATCCTTTCACTATGAAATTTATGTAACATGTGTAAATATATTTTTTTTTGTTTAAAGTATGATTTTTTATATAATTTTATATATAAAACATTCAATTTTCAATTAAATCATTTTTTACTTTGTATATATTAAGTTTAATGCTTTTTAAATATGATATGTATATACCAAAATATTTTAATGAATAGCTGATTTTAGAGGAATTTTTTTCACGAATTAGACTTAGTATTTAAAATCGTGTGGGCAAAGCGTGACACTCCGCGGTAAGAAGCCGAGGGCCCAGAGAAGCACATCTTTTTTCTCCCTCCGGTAGCCAAAGGGTTAAGCATGGTTATCAACACATTGAGCGAAAGGAGAAAATAATCCATTTCTTAATTTTAAGATATTACTAATAACAAAATATAAGGTCATGATTGTGCATATTTCTTTTATTTTATTAACTGCCTACCGAATTGATAATTTTTCAAGCAATATGAAAAGGTTACCAATTCAAGGTTATTCATTCATCACTTATTTATAGTTCGAGTAATGTTTCGTCATTGTGATAGGTTTAAGAACTGAAAGAGAGAGATTAATTTCATTCAAAAGTCTAAATCTAATGCGTTTAAAAATATTTTTTTTTATAAAACAACTTTTAACTGCTGTAAATTTTACTGCTGAGACTGAATTTTTTGTTTTTAATTCAAAATCAAACAAGGTAGTGTGGTCCTAAGTAAATATTATTATTTAAATTATGCAATTTTTTTTCTCACTCTAAAAATATAATTTCTTTTAATTTTCCATTAAGAACATTTTGTGTGCATTGGATTTCAACGTCGTTTTCGTTAAAGTCTTCTTTTATGGTGTAAGTTTTTCTTTATATATATATATATATATATATAGGGAGTAGTTTAAAAATGTTTTTTATAAATGTGTCTTAATGGGTATAGGCTAATTTTTTCATTTTCTTTGGTTTAAATGTATTTGTTACTTTGTTTCATTTTTTAATATTGAATTTCTGTTCGTTCATGTAATTTTGTGATTCATCTTCGACTACATACATACATTAAAGTTAGTGTAATTACTGAAGTTGTGTTATGGTTGATTCCATGAAACTATAGTTCGAACAAACTTTTCCTATTCCGAAGTATGGAACAGTAATTATTTACATCATCTCTATTTTTGGTTTCCTGTAACTTTCTTCTCTTGAATTAAATTATGTTTTTTGTGTAGTTTTGCATTTTATTAGGTTACAATTTTAATTAACGGCTTATAATTTTTTGGAATTAAAACTATTTTCTACAATAGTATTTTAATACATTTATGGCTTTTTTTCTTTAAAATATTTTTTACATATTTTACCTAAGGATAATATTTTAACTTGATTGTTTTGTTTATTTTATAATTTTATTCCATATTTTAATTCTGTATAATATTAGTTTTGGTTCTAATTTTAATAAACTTCTGATGTACTAAAGTCACTAACTTATACAAAAATGATGAAGAATTAAAATGTTACGAAACCGTAAAGAATTTAGTATTGAAAGAAAACTAACAGTACTACGAATGCTTCGTTAATTTTAGATATGCGCGATTCGAAGGCAATGAGCACCATATACAATTCACATTGAGACTAACAGCAAATTTTTACTAGTACTGTCAATTGTGAAAAATTAATGATTTTGGAACTCTATGCAAAATAATAATTTCGGACGAATTAAACATGGATCAATAAGTTCCGAGACTATCCCAGAGATGGCGCTCGTAGTAAACCAGTAACCAGGTCTTTCTAGAGTACTAACCTTTGCTTGAAACGTGTCAAAATTTTAAGTCGATCGGACCAGAAACAGCTATTGAGGTTGGAGAAAAGTCGTTTTGTAGTTTGTTTAAAAAATGGAAAAAACCGAGTTTCGTGTTCTGATAAAACATTGTTTTTTAATGGGTAAAAACACTGTGCAAGCGAAACAATGGATTGAAAAATGTTACCCGGACTCTTGTCCATCCAAAGCAACTATTTGTCGGTGGTTTGCCGAGTTAAAACGTGGTCGTACCGACACAAATGACGCGGAACGCTCGGGTAGACCTGTGGAAGCCGTTACACCGGAAAATGTGAGTGAAGTGACAAAAATTATAATGAAAGATCGTAAAGTGAAGCTCCGTGAGATTGCTGAGAAGACACAGATATCATATGGAAGTGTATTTACTATCCTTCATGAAACATTGAGCATGAAAAAGGTTTTTTCCAAGTGGGTGCCGCGATTGCTTTCGATGGAACAAAATCAGCAACGAGTCGATGATTCAGAAAGCTGTTTATCGCTATTTACTCGCAACAAAAAAGATTTCTTGCGTCGTTACGTGACCATGGACGAAACATGGATACATCACTACACTCCAGAGTCGAAGCGGCAGTGGCGCACAGCTGGCGAAAGCCGTCCGAAAACGCAGCAGTCAGCTGGCAAAGTCATGGCGTCAGTTTTTTGGGATACGCTTGGCGTGATTTTCATTGACTACCTCGGAAAATGTAAATCGATCAACAGTGATTATTATATTGACTTGCTGGTGCGTTTGAAGGAGGAAATCGCAAAAAAACGACCGCACATGCAGAGAAAAAGAAAATCATTTTTCACCAAGACAATGCACCCTGCCACAAGTCGATGAAAACAATGGCAAAATAGAACGAATTGGGCTTTGATCTGCTTCCCCACCCCCCATACTCGCCAGATTTAGCCCCCAGTGACTACTGGCTCTTTGCTGATCTTAAAAAAATGCTCCAGGGAAAAAGATTTGGCTCAAATGAGGAGGTCATCGCTGAAACTGAAGCTTATTTTGAAGCGAAAGATAATTTTTTTTATAAACATGGTATTGAAAAATTGGAAAAGCGTTGGAACGATTGTATCACCCTGAAAGGTGATTATGTTGATGAATAAAAAAAAAAATTGCAAAAAAAAATGTTGTTTTCAATGTTAGTCGCGGGACTTATTGATCCATCTGTTATTTCAAACATAAGAAGAAAAATTGAGACTTATAATAACCATAAAAGATTGAGAGCTGGTTAGAATCATTTTTTTTTTATTTAAGGAAGTCATCTCATATTTTTAAATAAAGGCAAATCATTAAGTGAATCAACGTTTAATTCTAACGAAAGTATAATCAAATTATTCTAGTTTTCCGAGGGAACCAGATTATATTCCTTCTAAGAAGAAGGATTATATTTATAAAAATAAATACTTCCCATCCTTAAATGTTATATATATATATATACGGAAAACATTCGCATCTCGCTAAAACATTCATTTCAGAACTGAACTGAATGCTGAATTTCCATTTACTCCTTTAAAAAAAAATAGAAACATTGGAAAGAAATTTGAGCAATTAACTCATCGCAACAGTCGAAAGCACGCCGTTGAATCTCAATCAAAGTGTAGTTAAATATTACTATCACCGGGAAGGAAGTCCACGCTCTTGTGGACTCAGTCACAGAAGTATATGTTGTGAGCCTAAAACATATTCCAAACACACCAAGTGAGCATAATGGGAAACTATTTTTATCTTCGGCCTTTGAAGTGAAAGTTATTGCGAAAACCACTAATACTCCGATCTCCGTTGCAAACGCTGGTAATCCGGTTAAAATACCATTTGCCGTGATGGAGAAATTGTCAACCATGTCTCTGAATTCTACTTCGTATAATGTTACGAGTACAGCGAACTTACCTGGAGAAGTTCCCTTCACGGTCCAAGGATACAAAGGCAACAACCACTGTGATACTAAAGACATCGAGAACAATTATATGCACAGTAACGCCCAATTCAATCTTTTTCAATTATATTATAACGTACCCACATGATTTAAACTATAGTTCAATTGCATAGGTGAGAGAAAAAATACATAACCTAATTACTAACAATACATTTATTTACAATGACGAAATGGCAGTATTCGTAATCGTAAAACAGCTGGAAGCAGAGCCGTATGTCAAGGCCAGGAGGAGAAGGAATGGATACCTGCCCCCATGTTAGGAAGGCTTGTGAATTACGGTAAAATCAAGTCTCTGAAGGTAATTTGCGTGTATTTCCTTTGTCTGTGAGCGTGTGTGAATGCGTGCGTGCGTTAAGGAACGTGAAATAATCGGACTTTTTCTTAGAAGTACCCAAACCCTTTGACGGTAGGGCGAATCAGCAGTTTTCGCTCTCCTACGACGCGCAGCGCTACGATCAAACAGTAGGTGAAAGTGGCAGCCTTTTTCTCCCTAGTGTACTTCGAAAATGTCACTGTTTGTGATACGGATAGCTCGTCAGTTTTTGAAAGATAGTTTTTAAGGAATTATTTGCGCAGTATATTTATATTATAACTATACGAATTTGTAACTTGCATTTATAAGCAATTCAGTAAATGATAAATATTACATTAACGGCTCAGAATAACGTTACACAAGATCAAAATTAGATCTATTGTCAATAGACATCGTAATTTTCAACCATAGTCTAGAGACAACTGGTGCAATACATTTCTCTCCAAAATATCATACCATACGACGGGGAAGGATTTTGATACGCAATTTAATTTAATGTTCAGTAATCCTCCATTTTCCCACAAGTAAGGATTTTGCTAAATGAAACACCTAGCGGCTTGACTCGTAGATCCATGAGATACAAGCACGCTTTCAAGAAGAATCAGCCACCATGGTAACCTAAAACAGATGAACTGAAAACCAGACATTATAACTTTATATTTTGACTTACACGGAACTTTAAATTACAAAGATCAACGAAATTTCTGAAAAAAGATTCTTTTCTCAATTTTGCCAATTTCGAATGAATTAAAATGCATCAATTTTGCAAACAAAAGATGTGCTAGTGTGGTGGTTGGCATTATCCAACAAATTATCGGAGAGAACTAATTTTTATTTCAAACTTAGTGAATACCATAGTAAGAAAACAAATGGCGTGGAAACAGAAGATGTAATTGAATTTTCTAAAGATAATTACAGCAGTCGAAACGCAAATAGTACTTATATACATATATATATTTTTAAATTTCTATAAACACTTAAAGTTATCTTGTTGTCACTCGTGGGTTTACTTTAAATCTACATGTAAAAAAATTGAAGATATATTAAATAATAATGTAAACCGCATGTATTAATATTTTCATAAGCATGCTCTCAGTTTTCAGTGGTCATCTTATACTTTTAAGTACCATTTCAATACTTCCATAATTATATTTATCTTTTAAATTAAAGATATATTCAAAACAAGATTACAGGAGATGGTTATCGTACGTGATATTCTTGCTATTTTATCTCTTTGCAAACATTAACTTCACTTAGCCCCAAACACACTTCATGTTAGCCCCACAAGGAGTACGTTCCCTAATTAGTTTCACTGGTTAATTACATACCAAATATCGCAGTTCTCAAAGCTCAAGTTTTGAAGCTGCATAGCTCTTTTTGGTTAAGTCTGTTTGAAGGATCTTTCAAACATATTTTTGCGGAGCGAAGTTCTATTTATTACTTTTGAAGACTGGTGTCAGATTCTAAATTCATGAAAAGTCATTCATTTGATTCAATTTATTAAATTGTGACCACTTATAAATTTTGGGCGAATTTCCTTCATTTTGTAAGACTACAGCCATCTTAAAGTTTAATTAAATAATTGATAAGTTCAAAACTCCAATTGAAAATGCATAAGAGCAAGACAAAACTCTTTATTAACTACTGTAGAATTTATTCCGTCCCTTTTAACTCAGTCAGTTCCTGGCTTACATTCCGATAATATAGCCTTAGCTTACTAAATCACTCGTTAAACCAATTCAAGCACTTCTCGATTATATCAGATTCGAATCTAATTACTCTGAGTCGCTTGAATCCAAATGTTTAGTTACGATATGTCAGTTCAATTTACAAGTATATTTATCGGCCTATTATTCTCAGTCCTCTTTTTCCTTTCAATTATACTTCATTTATATATCACTATCTCTATAATTCAACTTACTATATTTTTTCTTATCTTCATCCAATTTACCTAATTACATTTAATTTTGATTAGAAAGGAATTGTAATTTTATGCAGTTCAAATTATTCAAATGTTCCCGATATAAATGTACAGAAAATTAAGAATAGCTTAACGTCTTAAGTCAAATATAAACTTACGCTTATCCAATGTACATATTTAAAAGAGTACAAAATATCAGACAGATATATTCAATAATTCATCATATGGAAAAAAAAGTTTATAGAACTTTAAATTATTGTAAAACAAAAAACAATTTTATAGCTTACTTTGTATTGTCAACAGCACTGAATGGTAATTTTATGAGTTAATTTCTTACTAAGAGAGATAAATGTGGTATTTTATATATGCTGTTGAGTTTTCAACAGGCAAAAACAATAATAGTTGATTAAAACATAATGAAACAAATAATAATCTTCTAAACTAAAAATCTATTTATGCATAAGCAGATTGATGAACGTATATTAGTATTCTAATGGAAACCTATATTGAAATTGACTAGTGTTTTATAAGTCAGTGAAACAATTAAATGCATCCACAGCTTATATTTTGATACTGTAGAAATAACCAGTAGTTTCTGAATTTTTGTTTAATTTAATATGGTGCACGGTTAATAAATTTGTTCCAGCGTGTATGAAATCTTATATCAAAACTTGTATACCTTTAGCATTAAGGTAGGTCTGAAAATGAAACAAACCGTGCACAGACACCTCTTTAGTAAAACGATCTAACTCGTAAACATTTTTTTTTCTTTCTAAATGTAAATCAAATCAAATAAAGATGTTCGAACTTTTTAACATTTATTTAGACCAACTTTCTTTCGTATATTTTATTTTATAATTTTATTTATTTTTATCTGTTTTATAACGCAGAATTTTAAATAATTGCTCCTTTCTACAATGTAAATTTCACATCCCTCATACACATTAGGGTACTTTCATCTCTGAAAATCAAATATATTGTGTAGAGATGCTTTTTTTGTATCAAAGACCTACTCTTATGCAAACATGTGCTTGTTTTCTCCCTATTAAACATATCAAAACTCAATATTCTCACTTTTAAACCACATTTAATTGTACTTTCTTCCTCACATTTAATTTCATAAGTCAATATATGTTATTTATATATATCTTAATTTATTTTTAGTGCGAAATTCATAAGAATTGCCCTGCTCTACCGTCTGAATCTCTCTAACACCTTCTTGGTTGGCTCAGTAAGTTCCAAAAAATATTCATTACCATTAAAAGGCAGGCAACACCTAATAATGAAAATGAAGTGGTGCTTAAAAATATATTATTTTAATAACTTCTATGTAGCAGGATTAATTTATTTATGTCTTACGATTTAGTTAGGTACATTACGATTCAGAAAACTTTCACCCAGTGAAAAGTGTATTGAAACTTTATTTCCTTCCATTTTAAATTTATTTCGGGTTCCTAGAATTGAAATTTTTAGAATTTATGGATGCTTCCTCAATTCTCTTCTTTCCTATTCCTTGGAGCGTTAAAATTCAAGTACATTTTATTCGTCATTATTTTCAAGTGTGTCAAATTGCCTGTCTCATGAAGAATAAAAGAACAAATTTATTCCAGTTTTGCGTAGCATTGTAAATATTTTACAATGGACCCTCGAGAATTCTGTACAATATTTACGAAACATTTTGGAAGGTAAAGTCAATATGAAAGAATGTAAAATGTGACAAAAATAGTCATCACAAATTGTTGAATGCGAAGAAATTCTGAGAAAAAAGAAACATTCAAAATCCGGTTTGAATAAACTTTTTCGGTGTTCAGATATCCTAAAAATGCCTTTCGAAAACTGATTTTCCTTTTTTATACTTCTTTACGATATATTTTTCAAATAGTGGGAACTGTGAAAACTAAAAAGGCAAAGCAAAATATTTTCCTTTCTTTTTTTAATGTATGAATAGAAATGAAATAATTTATTGTATTGATATATTTTCCCCAATATTGAGCAATAAACTCCTATATGATAAAATAATGGCTTCTTATGTTACATAATGTAATTTATGTGCATTGAAAGGCAGATCATGATAAAGACATTTCGTAAATTTCAATAAAAATTCCTTTTATAAAATGGCTTACTGTTAAAGAAATGTATATTTTAAAGATGAATTATATTACATCATGTTACTGAATGTTACATTTTTATAAATTTATACATGTATTTTGAGAACATGACTTTCATTACCAAAATTATATATATATATATATATATATATATATATATATATATATATATAAAAAAAATACTGGTGTATTGGTGTGCAAGAACGAAGTGATAGAACAGACTGAAAGATCAATCAGAAGGGTGAGGTACGGTAGTATATGCGCAGATATTCTGTTAGATTTAATGAGGGAGTGTTGGAGTGAGAGATAGGACTTCGGCGGTGTAATTTCTGGGAAAGCGACTGCATGACATATATTAGTTTAAGCGACGTCGAGTTACTACCTCAGTGTGAAATGTCGAACAATCAATCTGTTAGGCGGCCTCTGAATGATTTTACCAGGGGTAAAATCATTGGAAAGATAGAAGTAGGTCGAAGTGTTACAAGTGTGGCTGCATAGTTCGGGATTGCTCACAACATCGTTTCATTGCTTCGGAGAGAATTTCAAACAACAGGAAAAGCTGCCCAACCGTTCAGCAATAGTCATTCACGAACAACCGAGCAAGCCGACGACCGTTATATTACCCTACAAGCTAGAAGGAACAGGCAGCAGAGAGTAGGATAATTCGCTAGCCACACAGCATAGGTGATTAGACAACCAATTTCCCCTTTTACCGTGGTCAGAAGGCTGGACAGTGATGGTCTGTTTGCTCCACGAGCTGTACGGAATGTACCTTTAATGCCTTTTCATCGAAGAAGGCGTTTTCTGCGGTGCCGAGAACACTAGAATTGGATAGATAATCGATGGGATGGTTAATGTTTACGGATGATATCAGGTTTAATTAGTCTGCGTAGCGATTCTGGACGCATACATATCTTGAGACAGTGGAGAACTCGCAATAACATCTCCAGTATCATCGAAAGACACCTGTTTAGAGGTCGCCGTGTTATTGTTTGGAAAGGCATCATGCTTAGTTGCCGTAACGACCTTCACATCTTCGAAGGAGTTCAGTCACTAAGATCTGTTTTTCAACGAGCTTCTCCTTCCGTATGTGCGCTTGTTTATAAAAAAAAAAAAACTATAGATGCGCAGCTCCTTTTCATGGGCGGCATTGCGTCATATCATAGCAAAGAAGCTGTAGCAGAGCTGTTGGATAGTGAAAAAATTGAAAGCATGGGTGAGCCAGCAAGATTTCCGGATCTAAATCCCTTCGAGCATGTATGGGACTTTCTAGGGAGACAGCTGTACAAGAGGAATGAGCAGCAATGCCTCAACAATTGATTGACAATCTCATACTAAGCTTTACTAGATTATGTGAAACCAGCATAGTAGTCAGGGGAAACCATATCCCCTACTAAAGGCTGGGTGTTTTTGGCTGGACATCTATAACATGGATGTTTCGGCCTTCAATCGCATTGTGCTCCATGCTACTTTTTCAATAAAGTTCTTTTTTATCCCTTTGATTTCTTTTTTGGTAAGTGTAGCTGTCATGATCTGTCATGATCTTAACGTCTTGGGAATCTTATGGTATTATTTGTGTTAGGAAAGATTTTGCACAACATTATATAGAAAAAAAATAATATTGTCCTTAATTTTTGCTTACTAATTTATATATATATACAAAGAGTGATCAATTTAAAAGAGTACCCATTGGTTTTTCTTATAATCCTTAAATCTGACGGATGTGACAACTATTCTAACAGTTTATTTGTGAGGTAAAACAGAAATGAAGACGCACAATGTTACTGAATCCTGTGGTTACTTTATTTTTGAAAAACATAATTTAATTCAAATTTTTTACATTATCATTCCTTACAGCAAACTTTGAAAATGATCGCCACTATTTTAAATGCAAACATGAACACTTTAAACCAAGTGTTTTGATACATTTCGCAACATTGTTAATATTATGGACGAGATTTCTTCAGTTATGATTTGTTTTAATCCAACGATGTTTGCAGGACTTCTCTTGACAACCCTATCTTTGAGGTAACCTCACAAAAAAAATCTACCGGGGTAAGGTCAGGTGACCTTGGTGGCCAGAGGCCTATTGAAATTAAACGATCATCAAAGAAATTTTTAAGCACTTTCATTGTTAAGTTTGACTTGCAAACAGTGAATCCGTCTTCCTGAAACCACCCATAACTGTCCTTTATCTCAAGTGAAGCAATAAAAGTTTGAATTATGTCTAGGTACACTTCAGAATTCATTAAATTCAAATAATTAGTTCATACAGAAGATTTTTACTGTTGCCATTCATAATCTTACGAAATGAGCTTTCAAAAATAAATAATAATAATAATTAAGTTGAAAGAAGCCGACGATTTACACAAATCATTTGCGCAGATACGGTACCCGCACATTAAATCTAGACAAATTAAAAGAGTAATGATGTTGAAAGTCCTAATACATATATTATACATGTGGATAATTCAAAAAACAAACAGGTACTCTTTTAAATTGACAATCATATATATATATATATATATATATATATATATATATATATATATATAATGCGGCCTCTCTTATTTCAAAGTAAATTTATGATTGCTGTAATGAAATTGAGAAAATGAAAAAATATAGCTATTAGTATTATTTTTTCCTTTTTATGCTTTTAAAGTATTTTTGGCTTCTACTCTCTACATTTATTTTCAAATTTAATACTTTGCAAAATATTTCTTTTTGCAATAGCATGTCCAAAGAAGGTAATAAGGCCACTTACCTATTTTCCTCGAGAAACCCATTTGTGCTTTTTACTTCACTTAAACAGAAAGAGAAATGAAAAAAAAAGGCACTTTTCTTTCTTTTTTTTTTACTTTTATGAATTGAAACTTATTTCTACTTGAAATGAATCGCATGCGAATAAAAAATACCAATTTCATATTATCTTGTTTTCAGTTTCTCCTACTCAGTTGTCCGCATGGTAGTGTATACCAAACGATATTTAAGGGAAAAAAAATTACGAGAAATAGAAAATAAGAATAATATTAAACACAATGAGCATACGGATAAAAAGAGTTCACTTGTAGATATTACATGTGAACATAATAAATACAGCCATCGTTGGCAGCATTACCTAAAACTGTAAGTTTTTCCAAACATTGTGATTCACTTACAAACCGTAAGCGATTTTAGAAAATTCTTCACATATTATTAAAAAGCATTTTAAACCCTAATGGAATCAGAACTGCATTATATTTCTTCGACTCCTTATCATGAACTGTATTAATGTGTATAAGTGGTATCATGAGTGTTAATCTTGCAGAAAAAATTCGAATCTGTTGTTTTAGGTCTTTTTCGACAATAAAGAGATTCTCCTTGTTAATTTTTTGTCCAAGGGAAGCAATTAATGCAGAGGTAATGAGAAACTTTGGAGAAATTATGGAGGGTAACACAAGAATAAAAGAAGAGGAATGCGTTTGTTACATGTCAATGATTGTCCACACAACCATTGCCACAAACCAAAACTTGAACTCATTCGATGTGGGGGGGGCATCAGCCACCTTCCTCACAGCCTTGATCAGGCACTTTCAGCTTTCCAACTTTATGATAAAGGTTTCCGGCCATCGATGACGTCCAGAAAGCCATCAAACAATGTGCTAATAGGTGGTGGGAGATTTTTTTCTGACAAATGTAGAAGAATGTTCAACTCTTGGTTCACAAAGTGCATCGTGAAGGAAGGCGAATACGTCGAAAAATAGTGTTTGATGAGTGTATATGAATTTGTAAATCTTCCAAGAATACATTATCTTTTAGATTTAAAAAGAAAGCCAGCACTCTTACTTTCTGGACAACCCTCTTTGTGTGTTTAAAATAAATTTTGTCAATAATGAGATATGATTTTATAATATTTTTTCAGATAATTTTTGTTGGTTTTTTGTAAATTTGGCTCCTTTGTCCTATGTTCCTCGAAGTCAGTTATATGTTAATAAAATACAGATGTATTCATATCAAAAATTAATATTGTTGGAATGGACATTCATCACTTTAAGTGACGAATGATTCAGTAACGTTGGATCATCAATAGGATATTAGTTTTTTTTAAGTACAAATAAATGTTTTTCTTTTTAAAATAACTTTCGAAAAGTAATGTGTAAAATTTTCAGATACTTTTATAAGAATTTATCTCTTGTAATCCGAAGTGAAGTAAGCTCCTTATTTTAACAAATCCAAAAAATACGTAAAAGAAGCATGAATAGAAAATTAAGCTTAGCCACATTTTCAGCCAATGAAAGCTTAAATTTATCTTTCAATGGATTTAACTTAATTAAGACGTGTTCAAAAAGCACTTTTATCACATTCGAGTGAAAGGTGGGATTATATTTTGTCTCATGTTTTATATTTAAACGAATGTTAAGAGTATTATGTTTATCTACAGTACTTCTCTTATATTTTTATTATACTTGTGTTTCTTAAGTCTTTTACTAACTTATGTATCAGCACTTTAACATTTCTATATTTTTATGTATTATTTTTAGGTTTTTTAAATGTTCGTTTGCGTGGCTACATTTCTTTGGCTGCAAACGAACATTTTAATTGTCTGATTACGTTTCTTCAGCTTTTGAATGAATATGTATCTTTAATTTTGTGGGGTTCTTAAAGAATTCATGCATGCAAAGTAAATTCTTAATTCGAGCGAGCAAATATTTATCAAAATTTATTTAAATTTATGAAAAAATAATACTTAAACATGCATGTTAAAAACCTTACTGAAGGTAACTAGTGTTCTAAAATAAAAATAAAAAATTGTGTTATAATCTTCTTGTTTCAAGCTGAAAAGTAATAATACTGGAAATGTTTACAAAAATTAAACTGATTTAGAATAACTAACTGTATCAGAGAAGACTAGAAAATTATACTGGTATAAATTTGGGAACTTATGTACTGAAAAAAAACAGGTTGAAATGTATCCATTATTTATTTGAAGATATGCAAGGTTTTTCCAATGAGTATACGGACTGATTTTTTCCGGCCACTTTGAAGGGATGGAAGGAAGTCTTTATGGATTGCGAATATATGATGCAAGATATGAGAACCATGTCAATTGCCTCCAAACCATTGAAGTATACAGATCTTGCCCAAAGTGAATATGAAAGCGTCTAGAATGAAAATTCTTCGAGCTTTCGAGCAATGTTGTGCTATCAAATTTTGCATTAAGTTGAACAAATCCACAAATTCTTTATAGAGACTTTTGACACGATCCACGAGACTTACATAAACTAAATCATATCCAGAACATATATTTTTGAAGGGAATAAAAAAAAAGTTTTTACCCAGGGCAGACATCAAAGACGAACAACGCGCTGGAAATTCGATACCGAACGGAGCCAATCAACATGCATTCAAAAATCGAGACCTTTAACTGTAATCGCTATTTAAGTCTTCTCTTGTTAGTAGAAAAGTTAAGTTTAGTGAAATCCATTGTTAATTCAATTATGATTAATTATTTACAAACGTGGATGCTCCAACATGGCAAAACACACAGTCATATAACACTTATTATGAAGGGGTAATAGAAAATATGTCATCGCAACGCTATCCAACTGCCCTTCATATTTAGGACAACTACTTTCCTATTTCACACATAGTACATGTGTATAACAAGGTATATTGTCCATTTATAATACAAACAGACTAAGCCACTACTACAGGAATACATTTATACCTCCATATTCGAAGCATTGTTGCATGGGTTGGATTGTGTCTGCTTCAACTATTACTCATGTTTTTGTATTCTCTTTCACATACCATGCAAGCACCACGTATACACTCATCCTTTCTTTACAAACCAAAGAAATGTGCGTTTTACTTACCACCCAGGGTGGACGCCTGTGGATAAGCCACAACATGTCATGGTCATACATCCCACTCTCCAGGCTTGTCACCGGCCGATATATCCCAGAGAACTGGGGCATCAGCGACGATTATCAGGAGCGAGCAAACTATATTCTAGTTTTTAGCATTTGAGGAAAGTGCCCCTTTGTTTAAGCTCCCGTGGAAAGTTCCCCCTTATTAAACACTAGAGGAAAGTTCCTGTAACTGAGACCACAGCTGGCAGTGCACACTTTAGATAAGAATCTTGAAAATGTGCAGACCAAGCGTTTTCTCGATACACCAAAGCTACAAGCTATGAAATCAACTACCATAACTTGTGAAGATTCATGACTTAGTATACTTCTTTATTGATATCTGAAGATGGTGTACTGACAGAGCTTTGACATATTACACTTTAGATAAAAGCTACGGAATCCACTAACTTAATCTGTGCCGTTTCATATTTCAAGTTACCTCTTTTTTCAGACACTGAGGAGTGCAGTCGAGGAGAATGTCCTCTTATTTAACACCTAAGATGAATGCTCATGGCTAAGTCTAATACTAACAGTGTACCAGTAAAAGACTACAGCTATAGGCCAGTATAGTCGTGCATCTTACAGGCTATCACAACCGCTCCTTTAAACATCTGAGGAGAATGCGACTTGTACCTTCACATAACTAACTGAATCACAACCATTACTGCCTGTGAGAATAACTTTAGATCAATGTTACTTAAACTCGAGTGCAACCCTTCTACTGTATCCAATTTTGGGAGTGGCTGGCTTCGTCTCTATCAGGCATGGTTCCAACCACCCTACAAATAAAATATATCATTCACACTCTTTTTATATCTCGAATAAAAAAAGAACCTGAAAGGATATCGTTTGAAACGATTAATGTGCTTCAGGTTGTTGAAGGGTTATCTAAACAGCCTTACGGATCTCAACCACTTGGTTACATATGAAAAATGGAAAAGTGCTAGTAACCGCGTATTGATACCAGAAAGCCATATTTGGGAAACTTTTATTTCACAGTGTACACACACACACACACACATATATATATATATATATATATATCCAATACATTTTTATGACTTAAGTCACAACACTTATTGGACAAATGACCGTGATAGTTTAGTGGTCATGATTACAGACTTGCTGCTTGTAATATTTTCATCGAATCATGGGTTCGATCCTTGATGCCACTGAAGACGTTCTATGTAGCGGGGCTTGTTCACGTTAAATTTTGTCGAGTTCTCAAGTGCTCCCATCAGTGTGGTGGGGAGGTTTGGAGAGGGGCATATCAGCTCAGGTATGGTCATCGTCACTTGAACGAATTACGGGTCAATTGAGGTAATTCACGTAATTTTTGAGCAAAAATTACGGGATCCGTCACCAATATCCCTCGTGTTGCTTCTCAGTGTGACGTTAATAAGCAATCAGTATCATGTTTCTAATTGGACAAAGTGTGTACTTTAAGTTTCATTCGGTAACTGATTAAAACAGAACAGAATTAAAAGCATGCCAATCGAAAAAAACTAAGATAATAAGAAGAATAAACATGAGTTATTACATGATTAAACTTCAAAAAAAGTTTAACATTCCTAACTTTATTATAGAGAGTACTATTTAGCACGACTCTTTAAAGAAAGAACTTTGCCTGGACGTTTGTTCCAATATATTTTAACATAATTAAGTTGTTATTTTGAATTTAAGATTTCTATGAACAATAAAATAAGATTGAATATTGTTTTATTCCAACGAAACATTTAGCTCCTATTTTTTTTCAGTTATTTTAATTTTGTTAATCCATTTTTATTATTTTCATTTGAAGTATTTTGATTTCTTAAAAAAATAAATTTAATTTACTTCAATTTAATAACCTTCGACATTTAAGACGGTTCAATATTTTTATTCGAATTTTTAAGAAAAAAATATCTGTTTGTATATCGAAAGGAAAATATTTTATATGTTTTTGTTGGTAGTGTGTCACTATAATTTCACTCTTTCTCTCTCTCTTTTTTTCTCATAAATGTCAGTTCGGTTCAGCATGAATACCCATCGTATAACAACAAAGAAACAGCAACTTGTTTTGATATTCCCTGTAGTACAGAAAAAAGAAGAAGACTTTTAAGATGTCGAGAAAGTGAATTGGTTTGACATTTATTGTAGAATTTTTTGCCTAAATCGCATAGATTTATGTTGGAAGTTTATTTACCTGATTTCATTTCTCCGCTGATTCTTACTTTTATTTGAAAGGTTTTAGTGTTAAAAAAAATTTAATGAGCTTAATTAAGAATTATTTCGTCAATTAAGAAAGGAACCTATAGAGCAGAGAACATTAAAAAAATATGGATAAGTCTCAGGTGATTATATTTCAGTTTAAATGAAAAACTTGCTAAATATCAAATAACTATTTTATCTTAGATTTCTTTTGAATTCCTATTTCCGTATTTTTTAAGAAAAACATACAGTTATCAATAATAAACCAGAGATAAACACAATTAACATTGTTTAATAACATATTAGGAGAATATGACTACTTTTGCTTTGAACAAATAAAAAAAAGTAACTGTTCTAATATTTTGCACTGTTACTAACAGATAGTGAGGCCAAATGTCCATGGCTGCGAGGGCATTTTCTTTCCAAGGAGCCTTGAGTTTGAGAATTTATCCCGCGAGAGAAGTTGGTGCGCATTAAATCTTCCGTGACATCAAGTCCTACCAAAGGATGGTGTGGAAATTTGGGAAGGCGGGTACTAACTCTGATGTCTTCCGCGTCAAAGTTCTAAGTTAAGAAGACCGAGGCCAGTTGCCACTGTTTTGCATTTAAGTGTGACGTTAATAAACAATCAATCTACAATCAGGTACTTGAATTTACGTTTATAGAAATTTCATTAATAATCATAAGGTAACGATTAATTATTTTAAGGAAATTCTTCCATAGTCAAAATTTTTATTTGAAAAAAAATGATAAAAATATGATTAATTCAGTACAAAAATGAGTTAATTTGAAAATAATATAAGATTAAAAAGTTTAAATAATATATTCTTTACTTAGACTAGTTTAAAAATAATTAGTATTTAGAATAATTTTGCATGATTTTCCTGCAGTTTTTTTTGTATCTTTTTGTTCAGTTTTACAAAATAAATTTCTTTTTGTATAGGTATGCTAAATTTTTTTTTTTTCTTTAAATATTTTATTCATATTTTCCCTTACATTTCAGAATACGGGAGTAGATAAATCTGACGCAAAACTTCACACTTGTCAACAATGTCAACATATCTTTCACATTGAAAGTAGAAATATGTAAAGTAATAAGATTTGAACGAAAATTTTCAACATCAGTCATGCGACTTCAAAAGTAGACATTCCAATTCTGACCAGGATCACTAGAATAAATTTTTCTAAGACGCATAATGTGTTTGAAGTAAAACTTACCGAGTATAGTATGTTTGAAGTAAGACTTATAGTACATTTCAAGTTTGTCGAGTGACAATGGCAAGGTTTCATTTGTTCACTACGCTGAAAGTAGTCTCGAAATGACTCCTTGTGCACTTGATTTCGTGTCAATTCGTTCTGTCCTCAATACAAAGTGTGGATATTAAATACCGACACTGACTCTACTACAGAAGAAGTACGCATGCGCCAAACGTCAGAGAGCAACAGCTGTTTAGCGAAAAGCCTTCTCTTTCGAATGCAGTGTCTCTCTCTCCTGTAAACAAATCCGGATAGCGGTAGCCGTCGTTCGAATTAGATTTTTTTTTTTGTTTCGCAGGGAAAATGATAAGATAGTAAATAATTGTTGAGTAATTTCACGTGAAACTTTAAAAAACTACTATTGAACTTACAATTTATTGAAAGAAGTGTGTGGCAATGAATGTTTAAGGGATGCACATGTTTTTGAGTAGTGTAATTGTTTTCAAGATGGCCGAGAAGAGGTCAAAGATGTTTTTCACCCGGGGAGCTCTTCCACATCACTGACGGATGACAATATCAAAAAATCGGTAATCTGGTTCGATCTGTCAGTTGGTTAAGTATTCGTGCGATTGCTTAAACTGTATGAATCGACAAATAATTTGTACGGCAAATTTTACTTAACAATTGTAACATGCAATCAGAGTGTACCAAAATGGTGCTTAAAATTCTAACGTTTGAACAAGAAGCTCTCAAAAATGACTGCATTGACTCTTTGAATATCATTGAAAATGACCCAAACTGTTTTGAAAGGACAATAATGTCTGACCAATCGTGGACTTTACTTATGATTCTGAAATTAAGGGCCAATCCATGCATTGGAAGAGTCCATCTTCACCTAGATCCAGTAAAGCTCGAATGAGCAAATGGAAATTCAAATCAATGATAATTGCTTCTTTTTTTTTTTGATAATCGTGGGATTACGTACCTCCCTGAAGATCAAACTATTAATCGATATTGCTACCTTCACTTTCTTGCTGAACTCCGTGAAAGAATGAGGGGAATCTACCCGAATTGTGGAAAGACAGGTCAATCTGCATTGTCTGTCAAAAGAAGCATCCCAATGTTAGACTATCCACCTTATTCGCCGGATCTTGATAAGTGAACAACTAATTGTTGTGAAATTTAACATCCTGAAGGAGCTGGCAGAAGAAGACTTCCAACACTGTTTCGAACAAAGGAAGATTCGCAAGGAGAGTTGTATGGATAGAGGAGGAGTGTATATCGAAGATAATAATAAGTACATATGTATGAAATAAAAAAAAATATTTTATAGCTTCAGTCTTGTTATTTATAGTCAAGCCTCGTATTTATCTTTCTAGAACGAAAATGCTGAAAGTATTGAAAATTTAAGAATCATTTGTAGAGATCTCTCCACATGATTGAGTGCTATTTCAGGGTTGCCACTATTAAATAATATGCAATAAACTGTAACATAATGGATTTGCTGAGGTTGCTTAATTAAAAAATATAGCTCTTACATTACTAAGACTTTCAGGAATTTCGGTGAAAGTTGGGAATAGGATGTCCCCTAGGAGTTTGGCGGCGAAACTAGGCGACTTCGTAGATAGGTCACCAAACGTGCGTGTCTTAAGCATTGAGTATTCTTAGAGTTACCGCAACAAATCGTCACGTTTAAATCATTATCGCCCCCAAAAGTCGCCAATCGCCTAGGGGACACCCTATTCCTAACTTTAACTGTAATTTCTAATGGCATTTAGCGAGATGAAATTAAATTTGGTTATATTGAAATTTTCTTCCTTAGATTTTTAAGCAATAAAAGCCTCGCTAGAGAACATATAATGGATTCCTTGCGAAAGAAAATAAAAAGAACTGAAATTCAACTAACTCACTTCAGATCCTTCATAATGTGGGGATCTGTCACGTTTCCCCCTTTAAATAACACTTTGGGAGTTTAAACGATCTTGGTTGAGCTGAAAATCTCTCCCAAATTATGAAACGTGATTTGTGCAGATTAGATTAAGATTATTGAAGGGCAGTGGAATCAGTTGAAATTGATTTTATAATCAACAAAGAATTTAATGGAGTTGGAAGTTGTTTCATGGTAAAGATAGCGAGGTGAAGCGAAATATCTATCTGTCTGTCTGTCTAATCTATCTATCTATCTGTCTGTCTGTCTGTCTATCTATCTATCTATCTATCGATATATATATATATATATATATATATATATATATATATATATAAGCTTTGTAGTAAACAATTAAAGATGTACAAGGGATCAAGGACTCGAACCCTCATCTTTAAATTATCTAAGGACTCGAACCTGACTGGCTCGTTAAGGAAGATACTAAATTATTTTATCAAGCGTTAGATGAGACGCGTATAAGGACCTTTGCCACAGATAGAATAGGTTAGGGATTGGCTGTTGATTGTTCATAGGTCTCTCAATAAAATAGCTTAGTTGTCGGAGCTGTGTGTTTGCTATTCAATAGACTATTATCTCATAACTGCTTTAAAAGGATTAAAAATGAAAAGTGAAGGAAGAAATATCGGAGTGTTGCAATTTTATTCCTGAAAAAGTATTGAAATCTATTTCTGGAATACTTACATTTTACTTTTTTCAGCATTCTCCAGATGTAGAAACATATTAGTGCATCACATAAACACAAATTAATAGGTTTCATGATTAGTATAAATGATTGACTTATGCAATTAAATTAAGTAAATCAATAATTGTATGTACACAAGTGAAATGTACAGTTACAGATTCAATTAAGTATGTTATTGGCATTTTATTGATCATTACGAATTAAAATAAGCTACTTTTAAAATAAAGATCTGTTTACAGTCCAAGAGGCTCTGTTCGTTTCGCAACTTATAACTTGTTTATCGTTAAATCAAGATCTCTAAATGCCTGCGTGGTGTTATTTCTAACATATATTGAAACAATTAAATACTTTCAAAATCACTCTATCATTTATGTATGTAAATCTGACTAAAACTTTTTACTGCCCTTTTTATTTAAAAATTTAATTTTATCATAAATGTGTAGAAATTGTGCGTGGATTTTTACACATCCATTATTTGAAACATATATCTATTAAAGGGATCACAGAAACTTCAGTATAACAATAAGTAAATTTCGATTATTATTTAAAAAAAATGGCAATTAAATGCCATTGAAATACAAATAAAACTAATTGGAAGCAAATTAAACTATGTTCTTAATGTTTTTGATTATGCTAGAATAATATGAAACTTTATGAGGTGGGTTTAAAAGATTGCAAATTTGTTAGCAATAATTATAAATGTATTTGTACATACAATTAATAGCGATCATTTATATATATATATAACATCAATCAAATAACTCTGAGTCTCAATTGAAAAACAATTTTTGCAAAATTTTTCATCACATAACACTCTTTGTTAATCAACTTTAGGGTGATACATCGTTCAACGTCTTTCCAAATAATTTTTTCAAAATTTTTCCGCAAGAAATCTTTTTGTTGCGAGTAAATAGCGATAAACAGCTTTCTGAACTCTCGATTTGCTGTTTTGTTCCATCGAAGCAATCGCGGCACCCACCGAAAAACCTTTTCACTTCATGCACTAAAAACTCAGTAAACACTTCATGATTCTGTGTCCTCAGCACCAATGGAGCTTCACTTCGATCTTTATTATATTGTCACTTCATCACATTTTCCGTGTAACGTCTAACTAGGTTCACCAGCGTTCAGTATTTGTCGGTACGACCACGTTTAACTCTCGCAACCACCGACAAATCGTTGCTTTGATGGACAAGAGTCGGGTAACATTTTCAATCCATTGTTTCGCTTGCACGGTGTTTTACCATTAAAACAATGTTTTATCAGACACGAAACTGGTTTTTCTATTAAACAAACTACAAACGACTTACTCCAACCTCATAACTCAGCTGTTTCTGTCCGATCAGACTTAACATTTTGAACGTTTCGCGGTTAGTACTCTGAAAGACCTGGTTGCTGGTTTACTACGAGCCATCCTGGGTTAGTCTCAGGTATTGATTGATGTTTATACATATCGTCGTAAATTTTATTATTTCTCCAAGGGTAATCATTTTACTTTTATTCAAATGCATATCTGTAATGATAATTTAACTGATAAATAACTATGATCAAAAGTTTAAAAAATCAATAATCCCTTTCTAATGTGAAAGGATAATCCTTTTACAATACTTAATGAATGTTTAAAATTTGTTAGTTAAACTACGACTAAAGTTATAAGAACTTTCGCATGCTTTATGTTTTAATAAAAACACTGATGAATGTTTAATGAATATTTTCTTTAATTTTGAATAAATACCAGTGTGAAACAGGAAAGTATTGTTAAAAGAACTAATTGATGCGAAAGAAAAATTTTCATTTATGTTTTTAAGAGAAAAAAAAATAATAATGTAAATGAATACGAACAATAGTTTTAAATTAATATAAAACAAAGCATAAATAGAAGAAAAAAATAAATGCGTTTTGGGGAGAGTTCACTTTCTCTCTCAGACAATTTGCATTTACATAATAGGTTCAGTATCACTATTGTTCATCATGAATTAAGCAGAAATTTATTTTTCCATTGAATTCATATTTTAATTTTTTCATATTTTAATTTAAGTATTTTTAATAAATACTAAAAGTAACATTATATATGAAAAAAAATGTATGAATATATAAAGAAATATATCATGCATAACAGAATTTTAAAATAAAGAATTTTATGATAAGGTACCATTATATATAGAGAGAATTTTCTATCGTAGACGCAACAAGTTTTAAATATATTTTGACGTCGTACATTTTCATACTTTCTTTTGGAATTTCTTTCTTAATACCAATGATAATCTCATTCAATTAGATATTTTTCTGCCCTTGTACCATTTTTAAAAAAATACAACAAAGACGAATTTTATTTTCTATTAGATCAAAGCAATATTTTAACATCTGATAATTTTCTTATCTTAAAAATTAATTAGGATACTGTTCAGAAATCTGTAATATTAGGACATTACACTTTACTGAAATACAATTATGTTAATATTCCGGCAGAAAATAAATTTGTTGTGATTTTGCTCACATACGAACAGATGCATCATAAAGTTTTAATTATTACTAAAATAACCGTCGTATGTGAATAAAATTATTCTGCTAATTAATTTATTCTTATGTACATATTGTTGCATATTATAACTATTAATGTCGATTTGTTTCATTTTTAGAACCTGTATATTGATGTAATGCATAAAATCGTAAAGCTTTAATCGTTATCACAGAGTATCATAAAGTTATAATTATGGCAAAAAAGTATACGACGTAGGAACTAATTTATACATTTATTATTTTTAAGACTCGTTTGCGCAATCATCATTCAGAATTAAACATTTCTTCTAGAGTTTCTTGACATTTCGAAGGTCGTCATTGTAGAGCATGATAGATCGAACTCTATTTTCTCCATAACTGCGGATTTCGCCAATCTACGGTTTCATGAAACTAAACCAATCAACACGGATATCTGTAATGCACAACATTCAGATATTCATGTACATAAGGACCAATTAAAAATCAGAACAAATTTTATTAAGATATCTCGGTTATATCATAGTAATAATTAAAATTATATGATACTCCCTCGTACAATCCAAGAGCCAAGTTCTAACATGCATTATCAACAAAATTAATCTTTTATATGTTTTTAAATTCCATGCCCTGTTGCAAAGTTAATTTTATAGGAGGTCCCTTAAAGATACTTTACAAAAAGTGCTGCTGATTTTTGTATTTGCTTGTACCTTACTCAGAGTGAACAAATATGTGAATTTCAATATTTTATTTACTCCAAACAGCCTCTGACATTTCCACTCAATTCAGTTTTAAACATAAATACATAAACATCATCATTCATCCGCGATCGACAACTATCCAATACGAACACTTGGAACTTGGTCCGATTCAAATCCATTCAAGGGCAGCAACCTTGATGATCGACGCAGTCCAGTCAACAAGCAACGAATTATCGAACAAGAAGTCAAAGCATTCTCGAGTCATTTATTTCAACTATTCCCCATGGTAAAATTCTTTCCAATCGATGACTTCAGATCTCAATCGCCTCAAGTGAAGCCTGGACAACCTCTCTGATTCCACCGATAAGGCTACTTCAGAAGTCCTCAATAAAGCAACTCATCGGAGCCGGAAGCGGCACCCAAATTCTTTTTTATAGGTACGCCCTGCTTATCAGTTGTTGTGCAGGTTGAGTACTGGAACCAAGTATTTTTCGAACGATAAAAGCGATGGGTGGAAATGTTGCGGTGTTGAGCCTTATTAGAGCATCGAGACATGACCAGAATGAATGAGAAAATAGTGGATGCGGTTTTGGGATCGTTTTTTCTCACGGCGGTTTGTGTGGGTGGGTTCCTTTTTGCGGAAATGAGGAATTCCTGTTGAGTGTCTTAAGATGTTTTACGACCTTGCTGATCCCAACGCTTTGCTGCATCATTCATGAAAAAAATGGATAATTCGTAAGAGCTCTTTTCGCCCAAAGATAAAGAACGAAAGTTACTCGGAGCGTATTTTCAGATTTAAAAATGCGCGGATGTCACATACAGGCTCAAGTGATCATGTCAATTATTTTCTTTTTTATACAATATCTTTAAACTTTAGGAGCTATAAATTTTATATAAATACATAGCATTTCATATTACATAATTATACAAGCATTAAAAGTAAAATTTTTAAATAGCATTAAAATACATGAAAATAAATGAACATATTTTATGCAGAAAAATAAAGTTATGCGCGAATATATATATATATATATATATATATTCATTTCTTTGAATTTCTTGTAAGTAATTTTTATATCATTCATTCCATGCTAATTTTTAGAACGGTATTTTTTTTTTTTATATATATTTTTGTATATTGAGCTTTTTTGTACATGGGATTTTTTCAATTCAGCTTATCAAATCGCAAAGGGGGGAGTTGATGCCATCAAACTAGTTTAACCCTTCTTTTTCGGTCCTCAGACCAAAATTACTTTATGACTTGCTTGGTTCTATTTTTTCGTTTATTTTTATTTTTTTTTTAACAGTTTTTGTCTTTTTAAATATTTTATAAATTCTTTTTCATAATTTTTTAGGATATATATATGTGTGTGTGCGTGGTTGCGTGAGTGCGTGATATTAATATTGAAGCGTCTTTCTCTCTAAAAAAGATCCAATTTTTATCAAGATGAGGCTTTGTCTAAAAACACCATGAAGACCTTTGATTATTCACGAATATCTGCAACGCTTAAGATTCTCATCTACCGGATTTTTTAAATCCATTTTTGTAATATTTATCCTACAAAATTATTTTATATAATATAAACAGTCTTTTTTAATTATTTTGATGATTAGACAGTGGATTTTCTCTCTTTTAAAAATAACTTTTGAATGCTTTCAAGGCTCGATGGAAGATTATATTTTAATAAGAAGTTTCTTTACTTCTCGATCTTTCGAATGAAGTTTATCTCCCTTCAAGTCGAGAGTCAGGGTCCTGATAACACTTATGATCCATCGTGCTTCAGGGTTGATACATTTTAAATTAGTCGAGTCCTTCGGTAGGCATTGTGAGGAAGTTTGGAGAGTTAGTGCTTACTCAGGTGTCGCCCTCGTAACTTGAGTGATTTTCAAAATTACGAGCTCCATCGCCGGTAGCACTTATACTAATTCTAAATGTGATTTCATTAACCAATCAATCAAAAGTGCTTTACTGCACTCAAATGAATAATATTAGTCTAGATTTCTGTAAGAAAGTAGATATTCTTTAGTACTGACATTGCGTTAACGAATCCAAAGTAGCAGGTACACAAATTGATTGATTATTTTATCAACGTTGTACTTAGAAGCAACATGATGGTTATGAACGCTAGACTTCATAATTGTGAGCCTCGGGCTGGAATATGGAAGGTTTAAGGCTCCCGTCTACCCGCCATTTTGATTTCATCAGCTTAATGTTAATCCTATGGAATTTCGACTTGAATTCTCCCATCTTTATTATTAGATCTATTTGAATGCAATAAAGTGCATCAGAAAGAGCGAAAAATAATGAATGCTTCTGTGGAATTACTTTTTTCTCCGATTTTTATAAATATTTGAAAATATTCTTTAAGGACCGGAAAACTCAAAAACGAATAACTAAAATAAGAATAAAAATATTTTTAAAAATCTTAGGAAAAAAAGTAATTCCACAGAAGCATTCATTATTTTTTGCTCTTTCAGATGCACTTTATTGTATTCAAATTTATCAAATAGTAAAGATGTGAGAATTAAAGTCGAAATTTCATAGGATTAACATTACGTCCACGAAATAAAAGTGGCGGGTAGACGGGAGCCTTAAGAAATTAAATAATATTCGTGTAGGCTCATTTATAAGAATATCAAATTAGATGGATGTTAATTTTATAGATTAATTACTATTTAATTTGTCTATAAAATTAATATACATATATATGTTAATTTTATAGATTAATTGCTATTTCATTCAGTAATTTAAAAAAATCTAGATCATAGTTATGATATCAATATAGGGTTATACAACGTTACCTCATAAATAATTTTGTAAGTATAGTATGAATCTTTCGCTATTCCAGAAACATAAATTATGTCCTGCATGCAGTTTCAAATGATCCAACGGGATAAATATGCTATGCGTTAGTTTGAGAGCATGTTTTACTAGTATCCCTTGGTAATACTGACAATACAGTGTAATTTTTTTAACATACGGTTAAAGAACCTGAGCACAAAAAAAAAAAAAAAGATTACAATATATTGTCCCGCTGGACGAAACAATGATGACGAAAGAAAAGAAAAATCCAAATGTAAAGAGGAAAAAAAAGTGGCAAACCGTCAAAACTTATTACGAATGTGGGCGATCACTTGACAGTAGAAGATTCAACCCCCAGAAGTTGTGTACGCTGTCCCAAAGCAATAAAAAAGTAAAAAGGACAAAAACTATTAATGTAATATTATGCTTGTTAAAAACTGCTTTGAATTGTATCTAACTTTGAAAGTTTATTATTTTAATATATGTTTCTCAAAATTGAACTGAGTAAAAATTATTTGTTTTCAATGTATTTTCAGTCAGTGTCTTAGTACCACTGGATCTCACGTGTCCACACATATTCCCATGATCCTTAGTGATTTTTTTAAAATTTGTTTGTCATATTATCGATATTTTTATTGTAGTTCATGTATTATTATTTTTTCTCAAAATAAAATTATTAGCAGTGAAAAGGTTAATAATATAATCTTCGGCATATGATAGTATCTGAACATAATTTGTGAATACTCCAAGACAAAGACGAAGTGTTAAAAGTGTCGTTTTAGAAGAAACCAGTTCATTTTTCATTAATAAATAAAAGGAGCAAATTGCTTTCTGAAAATGTGAAGAATATTGATTTATCGTATATGTTTGTTAGTGAAACACATTAAGCTAAACCAAAGCTCTTGTGATAATTCTATTTATAATTCCGATCCGGAGGTAAAGGCTGGTAATGATTACTGACATAATTAAGGTCGAAACATACATCAAATGATCGAAATTGCTAAAAGACGAAATCCTCTTCCCGAATAGACAAACTTCCTTACAATTACTTAAAACTTGAATAGCACCAACACATAGAAATGATGGGGTAATGAAATTAATCTGGTGTGGGGTCTTAAATACCCCTCTCTTACTCCAAAACTCAATTGAATTCGAAGCAAAAGATCCCGTTACTGAAATATTCGAAGCGTAAATTTCTCTCTCCCTTGATAGCCTTCAAAGAAATTACTTGATAAAATTAAGAAAGAGATATGGTATTTGAATTAGTTTCTTTTGAATGAAGAAATAAAAAAAAAAAAAAAAAAAGAAATCGAAGTTTGCTTTTCGGGAGGAATGGATGGATGTATATGCGTCCAGTATTCAATTTTAAGTCCATTGGATGTATAAATAGAAGGCTTAAGAGGCAATTACGTGTTTCTGGAGTGAGGTACTTATGAATTCTGACTTTTATTAAGAAGTGGTAGGTAATGTTTAATTTCTTTCTTAAGAGATGCTGCTCCGTAAAAGGGTAATTTAATTATTAAATTCTAAAAGTCAATTTTGTTCTTTTTGTTATGAGATGTAAGTGATAAGAATGAAGAGAAGGGAAAAAGTGAGAGATTTAAAAGCTACTTTCCTCGCATTTTAAATTATTAGGGGAATGAGTTCACAAATTGTTGTTTCCGTTAGAGAGAAAGTATATTAACTCATTAAAGTAATACCACACTTGAGTGAAGTGATGCAAAGTTCAATTATTACGCTAGAATTATGACGTTAATACCATAATTAATAATAGGTTCTCAAACTACGTAAGTATTTTTAATAACATTGTAACACCCGATTACCTCGGATGTTATCTTGTGCCATCACTAATATCTAATATTAAACAATATGACACCAATAATTACAGAACCACCAAAACAACTTTCAACATTTATTAATATATAACCACTAAGACAATAATAATATAACTCTCCTGGTCAAGTTTATTAACACCTTAATTCAACCCACCAATAATAATCTAACAACTTCTTACCAACTGCAAGTCTTAATCTGGAACAACTGCTGAAAGCACTAGAACAATTCTCAATCCGAGTGGTTTACACTCGGACCTCAACTCTAATCCTCAAGTCAACCTTTCAATACTATAACAATTAGATTCCACCTCCTCTCGTTGCAACGCCTCTCTGATCCTCCTTCTCCTCTCCTTCTCTACTCCTTCAGATGGAGTTTATATACTTCTTAATTTAACCGCTTCACTTCATTCCTAACTGCTTTGCATATTACATTCTTCATCACGTTTCATTTTTGGTTGGGCAAAGGTTGTTTAGCGAAAGCAATCAATCTCAATTGAAAGTCCCCAAGGTTAGTGAAGAGAAACCGCGAATAGCCCAATGTCACAACATCACTAAGAATTTTAAAACTAGTTAGCAAGACTAAAAGCGAAATAAACTAAATTTTATTGCCGTAAATTAAGGCTTATTAAATGATCCCGATTCCCCTAAATAATTTCAACTAAATCTCTAAAATTTACTAAAGACATGAGCCTTGATTAAAATAGTTAAAATGATATACAACTTTTTAAAGGAATCTTCTTAATAAATCCTTTAAATCTTAAGTTTATAACTTTATTTATCATTGTCATTGTTAAATATTGAATTGATATAACACCATTTTCTATCGGTTAAAGGTACCAAGACATGAGGGGTAAAATAAAACTCCTAATATAAGACTCTCTCTTTTTTTACAACGTTTTTCTGAATTTCACTTGGTGTGTGTGTGTGTGTCATCAAATTTTCGATCGTTAATTTAACCAACTTCCCATCAAGCTAGAGCTTTGAAATTTTGAGAATCGTTCGTACTCGCCTAACAATGCAATATTTAGACGTTTGCGACAAGTTTTAACTCATATTTTCTTTAATAATGCAGTTTAGCCCAAACACTTGGCGCGATTTCAAAATCAACTATGATTTTTTTTTTTTTTTTTTTTTTTGGCTGAGCGTTAAATCAGTGAAACTGAACAGGGTAGCCACATTTGGCAAAATACTGCCAAATAATTCTTGTCGCCAAGGGTAAACCTTTTCTGAATTCTGGTTCCCATTTTTTTTTAATAAAATGACTTACAAACTTTCAAATGCATGTTTTGATTTTATGAGTATTATGAATTTCTTAATATGCTCACAAATGTATCTTTTTAAGTAAATTTTATAGTTAAAAATAACTAACAGTTTTAACTAATATTTCAATAATTTTCTTTAATATACTTTGCTACCATATAAAAACGTTATTTTTAAAAACGTTGGTTTTTATATCGAATTATGTGACATTTACGTTTTAAAACTATTCGTAAATCTTCGTATTTTTTCTGTACTTAATAAGATATTTTAAAAATTTGATTGAATTATAAAAGTATTGCTTAGTTAAAAAAGTTTTTCTTCCTCTTTGGGTTGAATATAGACATAAATTTACATATATATTTCCATATCGATACCACTTTTAAAAATATTGTATTCCATAAATGTACAAAATAGTTTACTTCTCATATATAAAATAATTCGAGTTAAAAACCAACGTTTTTATATGGTGGCAAAGTTTATTAAAAAAAAGTTATTGAAATATTAGTTAAAACTTGTTGCAAATGTTTAAATATTGCATTGTTAGGCGAGTAAGAAAGATTCCCAAAGTCTTAGAGATCTAGCTTGATGGGAAGTTGGTTAAATTGACGATCGAAACTTTGATGACACACTGATACACACATAGACAGACACACACCAAGTGAAATACATTAAACGTTAAAACTAACTAAAATTAATTAATTCATCCGGTAAATTAAATGGTTGAAATGCAGTTTAACCCAACCACCCTTGGCGGCTACCCTGATCCGCTTCGTGGACTTAACGTTCAGCCAAAAAAAAAAAAAAATCGCCAAGTTTGGCAATTTTTGAAATCACACCAAGTGATTGGGATAAATTACATTATTAAAAAAAATATTGAAATATTAGCTAAAATGTGTCACAAATGTGTAAATGTTGCATTGTTAGTTGAGTAAGGACGATTCCCAAAGTTTCAGAGCTCTAGCTTTATAGGAAGTTGGTTAAATAAACGATCGAAAATTTGACTACTCACTGATACTTACACACACACCAAGTGAAATTCATAAAAACGTTTTAACAATACACACAAACTGGTGAATCAACTTTCTTAATGATATTACGGTATATTTTCCCTGAAAAAACTATTCAACGTGTAGTTTTGGAAATTTCTAATTTTTAATTTCTCTTTTTCTTATAAAAAAATTATTTCTTAAGATTTAGGTATTACTAAGAAAAAAAAATATTTTTACTTCACTATATGCAAAATAATTCTTTATAGAAGCATAAAAAATTTGGAACTATTATTGTATAATGGTTTTCTTTTAAATGTACCTAAATGCACATATATTTCACAAATTATGTCCATATTCAACTGAGAAGGGAGGAAGCATTAATGATAAAAAAAATTACTTTTTATTTGAATTGGAGGATTAAAATATCATTGTTAGTCACAAAAAAAAATCTAAGCTCTACTAATATCATATGAAAAGGCATATATCACAAAATCAAGTCTTAGATATAGTATTCCCCAATTCCTTGCACGTAAGACAATTATATTATAAGAAAACAAAAATTATATTCTTTTTTTAAAAACTTAACAACCTCATGTAAAGTTTTTTAGCTGAAAAAATAAGCTTAGTTTTTCAGTTACGAGTAAGAAATACTTTTTAAGTAGGTTGTCATCTTCTCCAATTCGCAGTACATCAACAACATCTGAAAATAAAACAACAAAACAAAAACTGTAAAAAATAAAAAATAAAAAAGTTATGGCCATGAAAATATTACTTTTCAATGAATCCTCTTATTAAAGATAAAATATTAAAGAAATTTTAATAAACATTTAAGTAAAAAAAAAAACTTTAAGAAAACTTATCATGGGCAAGAGAAAAACGTTGAATGGTGAAATTCTTGGACCGTAACAAGAAGAACGATGGCAAAAGCATTTGCCAAGAATGTTTCCATTTACCAAGAACGAAAATTGGAGTTTCGAAGGCTATCATGTTCAACCCTAGTTCTGACCATAAACTATGTCAGCCAACTATCCTGCTGTGTTTCTGAATGAAATTTATTTTTGATTTCTTTAAAATAAAAAAAAATATTTGCGGTCATTAATATTTATTCTGTACAGTATTATTTATCAGGAAGAATCCTGAAAAACTGAACTTATGAACTGACTCATATATTATTTTAGAGCTGCAGAACAATTAATAAAATGCGAATTCCATTTAAATAAAACTAAGATGCAAAAAAATTGAAAAAAGTTCTTATTTCAATCACAAATGTATATAGGTACACGGAAGAGTTCAAGGTCAAGTATACCTTCTAATTTCGTGTTGGCCCTCCTTTTGCTCGGAGAAATGCAGCAACTCGGCTTAGACTCAGCGAGTCGTTGGAATTCATCAGAATAAATACTCACCCATGCTACCAACCATAAAGAAATGGAAGTTCCGAGCTCAAGAAAAGGGGAGGAGGGAGTACAATATGTGTAATTCGAGCAATGAAACAATCGGCATACTTCAAGAAATTTTGAAGATAACGATCTTTCTCAGGAAAATTTTGACCACCTTTCCCCTTACCTGAACCTTTCATTACGTTTTTTCTGTAGGGATATTTAAAGAGCAAAATTTGTGAAAATAATCCCTAAAGAATCCCTAAACGCCTTGATCTGAAAACAGCCATATTAATCAAATGATACTTCCATCCATGAATTTCACAACATATATGAAAACGAGTTCTTTTTTCTTCCAAGAAAGAGGCAGACATTGTAAACATTTATTGTAAATGTAGCGTCAAAATTTTTCTTCGTTATAATAGAAGTAATTTTCCCCATTACATAAAAATTAGTACCTTAAAGCAAGTTTTTTACTATAAAGTCATTAATTGTCAGCACAAGAAATCTTTGGACATCCTATAGTAGGATTCTACATGAAATGTACTTGTAAGACTACAGACAACATGTTTGATAAAGTGGCTTTACGCTTAATTAATTAAGGATCGGTGAACAAATCGTCAAATAGAATACTAAGAGTTGCTGTAAATTAACTCATCTACACCTTTCAGTTTCCATTTTGAAGTTTCATGGAATTCCTCCTGATGGAAAGTTTAATTAATTGTTGTCATTTTTACTTTTTCGAAGTTTTTATATTTAGGAAGATCAACCACAACAAAATATTGTATAGCACTGTTGACTGCATAATCAAGGCAAATAATTATGCTTATGCTTTCCCAATATTTTTAAAAATTTAGAAAAATATCGGGAATTATTTAATACATGAAATACAAGTAATCTTTTGTAAAAATTGTTCCTGTGTTGCCTCCCTCAAAATATTGTCCCCCTTCTAATTCTTGAAGCATGTATAAATTATAAAACAGACATTTAAAACGTTTAGCAATCGAAATATTTTCGAACATCATTTTTCTGTGATGAAGTATATGATGTTTTAATTTATTACTTATCAATATTAGTAAATGGCAAAAGTTACTGTTGATTAAATATAGAAATTGTAGTAAATTTACATTTTTCTACCTGGCAATTAAGATTTAATATAGGCATTAATTTCATAGTTTTGAAACTAATCTTATCTGAAGTATTTGGAGATAATTTTTGAGCTGGAGCTAATTCAAAGCATCTCCATTTGTATAGAACCTGAGAAAATATCGAACCCAAGACTTAGATTTCATTTCGAGATTAAACTAATTATATCAGCTAGATAAGAGCACATTAATTATATTACACTCGTACCAAACCTCAAAGACAGCCTCATTTCTTGTCAAGAAAAGATGCATTATTAGATCTTAATCAACTTCCAAATGATGGATGTCATCATTATTTGAGATAATCAAAATCTAATATATCAGTGTCTATCATATTTTTTATAAAACATTTATATACTTTTTTTCTCATGAAAATATTTTGCTTTTCAGTTTCTTTATATTTCAGACAGATGTAAGCTACTTATCACATTAATTGTTTCTGAAATGAAAGAAAATGAAAGATGTTTGTTAGAAAAGTGAAACTGACTCATTAAGATATGGAGTAAACAATGTGTTTCCTTACTATACATACATAATCATCAGGAACTGTATTGTGAAGAAATATAGCAATATCTGTATCTCCTATAAAAACTTAATTCAAACTGCAAACTATTTAAATAAAAATAAAGATAATCCTATTATTGAAAGGAGTTTTAAATTCATTTTATCAAAAAATAAAAAAATAAAAAGCCAAGGAGTGCTTAACTTTAAAAAAAAGTGCTAAATACTACATAACTAGGCTATAGAAATTGTCAAATATATATGAAGTAGCAATACAGGTAATAAAAATAAAATGGCTACTTGTCGGTTTCAGCGCTAATTTCAAAGCTAACCAACCGATGACTCTATTACTTTGAAAAAGGCATTTAAGCAAAAGGAGAAGAAGTGATTGACATTGTAAAACATTTTATTTTGATGTCATGCATATTTACTTGTTATCACCTTCAATACACACCCCTCCTCTATCAATGCAACACTCCGAGCGAATCTTCCATTGTTTGAAACAGTGCTGAAAGTCTTCTGTCAGCTCCTTCAGGTCTCATGCCACTTTCTCTTTCACAGCTCCAACGGAGTCAAATCTTGTTCCTTTTAATATATATTCCCCCTCAAAAAACAGATAGAAGTCGTATGGCGCAAGATCCGGCGAATAAGGCGAAAGGTCTATCACTGGGATGCTGTACTTGGCAATAAATCTCTTGACAAACAATTCGGAATGAGCCGGATCAGTGTCTTAGTTGAAGAATATGTCGCATGGATTGTTTGTCCATTCCTGCAGTCTGATAAATCGTGCGAATACTTAACCGGTGGTCAGATCAAACCAGATTATCGATTTTTTTTTTAATAGTCATCCGTTTTTGACGGGGAAGGACGACCCGGGTGTGAATCATCTTCATCGTCTTCCCGACCATCTTGAAAACACTTAAACAACTCAAAAACGCGTGCACGCAAAAAACTTTGCTGTAAACGGCTTTCAATATAAGTTTCAAAAGCAAATTTTCCAAGTTTCGTATGGAATTTCACAATTCGGTGCTCCCTTATAACTTTTCCTGCAAAGCAGAAATAATAACTCCAAGGTGAACGAAGGCTACGGCTATATGGATTTGTTTACAGAAAATAAGGGCACTGCATTCGAAAGAGAAGGCCTTACGCTAAACAGCTGTTTATAGCTAGCGTTTGGCGCATGCGTGCTTCTTCATTAGCAGAGTCAGTATCGTTATTAAAAAGCTACACCTCGTATAATATTGCTCCGAGCTGGATTTGGCGAATATACTTTCTTGGGATGGAGGATATCATTTTTACATCGCTTCTCACAGCAGTTGTTGTTGTTTTGGTCTGTTAAGTATACAAATTTTAAGAATGGTGAAGGAGTCAAGTAAATAAATGGGATTTGTTTCTGTTAGGTATAAGTAACTCTCCGCTGTAAAATATGATACATTTTCTCAAATGGATTACACTCTTTCTTATTATATTTTTCTTTTGTTTTTTATATGGTCTCATCAACATGCTGCCAAGCACACAGATGATAAGGGGGAATAGAGTCAAGAAAACAAAATCTTCCCTTCTTTTTCTTACTAGCTTTAGACTCATTATGGATAAAAATGAAGTTTTGTTCATAAAGTGATAAAATTGTGCTTTTTTCATTGCTCTTTTTGCTGAAGGGAATTGAAACTTAGTAGAAATGGATTTATCAAGAAATCAAGAAAGTAAACTTATAACCATTGCTGACTATATTACTTGCAAAAAATATGTGTATCGCAAAAAATACGATGCACATACAGACACATAGAAAGTCATAAGGAAAAATTTGCGGGTGAAACATCTAAACAAGCAATTTCTTTCATACAATGCATAGGCGGAGAGCAAACAGTGAACCGCTAGACGGCGCTGTAATGGAAAGCACAAAGCGTGAGTTTTCTTACAGTCTCAGTTTCTCACAGTTTTCTTGTTCAGTCTTGTTAAATTATTATCTGTTTATTGTAAAATGTTTTTGCAATATTTTATCTGCTTTGCAGCATAAATAGTAAAAACTTCCGTAGCAGTTATAAATTTAAAGCGTTCTTTATGAAATTCTGTGTGCGCGTGTGTACAACTATATTTTTCTTAGATACCTTGACACTTGAGATGTACTTTTTTTGGAGTTAAGGTCACTATGCAGAATGGGAGCTAACTCATGCATCGACTCTGTCATTAAAATTTATACACTTATCATCTGTATTAATGGACTTCTAAGTCGAGAAGAAATTGACAATTGGAGATATTTAGTAAACTAGCCTTTCTTTTTTTTTTTGGATAGAAAAGGACCTCAATCGAAATATAAATAGCTCTGGTTATAAATCAAGCTAATTATCACACTGCATTCTTACACATTTAAAAATTCTTCAAAAATTAGAGATTTTCACTTTAATAAAATTAAAAACGTATTGTAGAATGGGGGAGACGAACTAGGGACCATACTTAAAATAAAGAAAAATCTGACGAATTCAAACAGAAAAAATACAATAATTGACGTGTAATTTTCTCTATATATTAATAAATTGAATTATGATATTAAATTTGCGAATTCTTATATCTATAAAAATGGTAGTTATAGTTATTTTAACACTAAATTTATACAGAACATAACTGTTACATAAATAATATTTGCAAATATAAATTTCACATTTTATTGATAGCAAAAAATAGTTGAAGAAGCCTCGCAAATGTATTTCTTTCTCTTTCAACTATATTTGATTCTTTAATTAAATTCAAACAAATTTAACGAAAAACTAAGTTGCATGTAATACAGTTCGAAATTTAATTCTATGGAAAATATCAATTTTCTACAGTACGATACAATATTACACAAAATAAGATACAAAATACGTAATCAAACGCGGATGCATTTTAACAAAGTATTATGTTTCACATAATTTATTCCGAAACTTTTCTTCCATGGAAAACGTCATGTAATATTTATCTTAAGTAAGATGTAAAATTTATTTTGAAATTCATCGCTGCGTAAACTAACAAGGAAAGTACTTGATTCAAAATAATGAACTTACACAGTATGTAAAAAATCAAAATTATAATATGCTGAGTAAGAATATTTATTTTTATGACACAGTATTAGGGACATAGTTTTCAGCTGCTTTGAAATGCAAAGAGAAAACTTTAGCCTTTATTACATCACGAATTTAAGTTTTCAGTGTAGAAAGATTTAACAAAGATATAGTTAGGTATATTTTTAGTTCTTGTTACGTCCTTTTATCAGTATCATGTAAAGCAAGATAAGAAATTCACAAGTAAACAATACCGGAACTCTGGCGCAGAAAGGGAGAGATAAAGAGAGAATAAATATAATTTAAATTTCTTTTGAGAAAGTTTCATAAAATGGATTAGCTAAGTCAACTTTAATGAGCTCTGTCAATATTCAAGACCTTCACCAAGTCTTATAGAACGTTTAAAACCTCATTCTTGGTCTTAACAAGTTATTAATAGTTTAAAATAGAAAATTTTAAGTGAAAACGAGAGAAAGATAAACAGTTAACGGCTATGAGTATATACCGTTTTACCGTTACCTATCTGATGAAAATTACATTTCTTCCTTTAGCATAATATGCATTTTGTATTATATTCATAATATTTATTTTATAAACTTGTTATATTCTGGAAATTAATAAAGGTCTATATCGATCATGTCACAAATGTGAAAAGTGAATTTATTTAAAATATTTTATACATCACACGTATTATAATTATACTTTCTATATTGTATTTCTTTATTAACTTATTCTATTCAATGAAACAACTAAAGATCCCATACGGTTCTACTTTTATAAGGTTGCTGATTGATTGACAGTTTTTTAACGAAAACTAGAAGCACTACAAGGGCTATTGTTGTCAGAACTCGTACTTTTGAGTCTCGGTCAAGTGAAGAGGACGCACTTGAGAAGGCATCTCCCTCTCCTCAATTCTACATCACTCCAATGGAGGACTTTGACCTTCGACAGATTTAACCTGTGTCAGCCCCGGCTTCAAGGAGGCTCTTTTTATAAGGTTGCAACGCCCCTTTATTACTTCCTCTTACTATCATATATATAATTATATATATATATATACTAGCTGATACCCGCCCGCTTCGCTGGGCAGACGATAATATTATATTTTGGAACCTATACGTAAGATATCAAGAAAGTTTTCGATTTTTAAACGATAATTATAATCTGAATTTAAAATTTTAAGAAATTGATTGTCTGTAATAATGGTTATCCACGACTTTCAAATATATGAGAAAAGTAGTTAATAGTTTATAAATGAAAATGTAATTTAGTCAGTAAATCTGTCGTTGAACAGAATTCTGCATCACCCATGAGGTACTGTGTAGTGCGATGCGTTCCCATTATTCTACATGGCGGGTCCCCAGTAGGCCTAAACCATGTAAAAATTGACAACATAAAAATATAAATACATTTTTATACATTTTATTTTATTTTTTAAACCTATTGAATCAATTTTTTTTGTGATTTACATTTTTATTGTCTTTATTTTGTGTGCATGGCAATTTTTGAGAATGAAAACTACATTTTTATTCTTTATTATATCAATTTATTAATCTTAATTATTACATTCATTATTATTTTATCTTATTCTAATTTTAGAAATAGTTAAATATAAGAAAAATATGAAATAATATGCCTACATTTCCAAAACTTCTCTGTAGACAACATTCTTCGTTCGTTTTTCTGGTTGAAGGATGATTAGATTTTCACTCATTTTATAAATCGACACCAGCTAATTTGAAACTCTGCCCTTGGGCTTTATTGATAATCATCGCAAAGCAAACTCTAACTGGAAATTGCAAACGCTTAAATTCAAAATGATAATCTGATGGAATTAGTGGCATTCTAGAAATGAATACATTTTCACCCTCATACTTTCCTGTAAAAATAGTCACAAAAGATGACACATTTTCTTCATTTTGTTTCACATTATCATCACCAGAATTAACTTTACTTATATTTGTTAATCCAACTATTTCAACATAAACATCAAAATGACCCCTATTACAGTTTCCCGTAAAACGTAATCTTTTTTCCCCCTGAATTGCTTCACCAACAGAAGCTATAAGGCAGCCACCTTGATACACTTCAAACTGATTGGGAAATAGCTCTGCCTCCGCCATAATTTCGCAAATAGATCCTTACGTGTTTGGTTTACACATTTCGGTAAAATATAAATCGCTAATATTATAAGGGGCACCAGATAGCATTTGAGTGTAGCATTTAAACCGATCCCAGTTGTCAAACACGTGAGAAACAATAATATTTCTCATTTTATACGCCATCGATATGTCACCCAACACCAGCAAAGACAAAGACGAAAATAAACATGCTCCGTCGCCAAGAATTTTAAAAACTTTGAAAGGAGTAGGTATTCCATCGATCCAAATATATTCAACATCCATTATTAAGAACTATAACTGAAAAGTAAATATGAAAAATCAATTTTTATTAACCTACAATGAAATACTTTTCAAGTTAAAAAATATAACCGAAATTAACTTTTTTAAATCAAATTATTTTAAAATTCAACAAAAAATACTAACAAAAAAATGAAGTATAATAAAAAATTTTAGCAAAAAGTCACCCGTATTACGTGATCCTTTTTGCAAAAGGATAACTCTTACGGTAGCAGCATATCTGGAACTGCAATTGAATAGACAGAATAGCTCTTAAAAATCATAGCATTAAAAATAATTCTGTATTCTGAAAACAATAAAATATCCAGCCATTTTAAAAAATGAAAAACGTTTATTTCCTAGAAAACAAAAGCTAAAAATTGCCAAAATACAGAAACAAAACTTTTGCATAATGTTTACATTAGGTTACAATTAATGCGAACATCAAAATAAATATTTTGATAGCTACTTATTTTTTTTATTAATGACATGAATAACATACCGTTATTATTCATTTGTTAAAAGCCAACTTCAATATCTTCGTTACATTGCGTTTAGATTTACAAATGTAGTTTATCAATCATTATTAATAATAAAATACTTTTCTCATAAATTTAAAACTTACCTCTAGGTTCCACAACAATAAACAATTATCGTTTGCTCAGCAAAACCGAAATCAGCTGGGGTTACCATAGTATAGCTTTTTAAAATTCACAATGCAAGGTCATTGAAATGCTTCGACTTGGCGGTGGAAGATATTTGGTGATATTTCGCAAAAAAGAGCCTCTTCTCCAAAATCTTGCCAATCATCCAATCAAATCTTGCCAATCATCCATCATTCAATATTAAATTATTTGATATTTTTCCATTTCGCACGCGCAAATCTTGCAAGTAAACTTAATTGGTAGCGATACATAGTATACATATAAAAAAATATATTCCGTTTGGCGTTGGTCATGTCATTTTTGGCGATAAAGTCGCCAAAATGACATAACCGATGGGTAAGAAAAGATTAACCGATGATAACTACATTTTGGTTAAGAATTCCATAAAATCCGTTCTTAGTGAGCGTCTACATTGCAAAATGAGTAACTGTACCAAATTTCAAGTCAATCGGTTGTATAGTCTTAGAGATATCGTGATGAGTCAGTCAGTGGTATTTCGCTTATATATATATAGATATATATATATGTGTGTGTGTGTGTGTGTGAGTGAGTGAGTGAGTGTGCGTGCGTGCGTGTGTATGTGTGAATACAGAAAGTCACACTATGATGATAACTAAGTTATTTAATTCAGATCTATGAATAATTAACAATTAATTCCTAACTTATTGTAAATTTGGATTCAACTTATACGCGTCGCAACTTAATATTTAGTATAATACAATATTATTTATCTGATCGGAACTAATTTTTGTTCAAATCTTTTGTGTATTTAGAGATAAGGGCTCGATTTACTGACCCCTATGCTGTTCCTTTCTAACGGTGATCTGAAGACTTCTCAGGTTGGGCTATTTGGTTAATATCCCGTCTTTAATAGTTTCGGCTCCACTCTCTACCACTAACCAACTTCCTCCTCATTATTAAGTTTTTAGCTACTTATAAATGTGATTTATCAAATCTATTCACTACACTTCACTAATTTTAATCTAATTTATAATAGTCACTTTTCATTCATTGAGAGGGATATTTACTTAAACTAAATTATTTAAAGTTCCCAAAATGTTAATTGAAAGGGAAAACGCAGTAGAATCCACGTTATATGATAAACACGGTTACGCCCCCAGTACCCCTTTCGGTCAGCCTTTACTTTTTAATTCCTTTTTTTCTGTTTAGATTTTGTTTTATTCAAATATTTAGCTCAACTTACACAAACTTGGCCCTGTCACCATAAGATCTAATTGTCACTGTAACTGTTAAACTGATTCGTATTTTTCACAAAACGTAAAATAGTTATTAAAATTCTAATCACACTGAAGAGCTTAAAAGTATGTTACTTTAATAAAAGATATTTAAAAACTTTAATACTTATAGATACATGTTAAATATTGATAAAAAGCCTAATAATTACTCTTAGAGATAAATAAATAAAGTAACGCATTTTATTTCATTTTGTTGAATACACTGCTCAAAACAATTAAAGGATATTGAGGTTTTGGATGGATTAAGCGGCTTGAGAATTGTTTATATGATTGATACATGATCGACAGATGTGGTAGGCTATATAAGAAAAAAAATCAAGCATGTTTAGCAGAAAGAAATACGTTTTACTTAGCATTTGGACACAAAAGGAAAAAAAACACAATTTGTGCATTCGAGAAAAAACGAATAAAAAAGGGTATTTACTCGAAAGAAAAAAGTTTTTAGTAGGGAGTATGTTTTTCTCGGACGGCCAGCAACACTGAACACCTTTGAGGCATGGAGTCAATGAGGCTATTTATGAGGAGCTGAGGTATTATATCCCACTCCTCCAGAAGAGCTCTTTCCAGTTCTTGGACAGTTCGTGGGGGTGGTAGGCGGCCAGCAACTCGTCGGACTAGAATGTCCCAAACGTGTTCTATTGGGTTCATGTCCGGAGAATATGCTGGTCATTCCATTCGTACGATTCCCTTTATAAAAAGGAAATCACCCACTAAGTTGGCACAATGTGGACTGCAGTTGTCGTCCATTAAGATGAAGTCATCTCCAATTGCTGCAGCATACGGGACTACAATAGGTCTTAAGATCTCATCGGTATATCGGCGACCGGTCAGAGCTCCATTTCGAATGATGTAGAGATCGGTGCACCCATCAATAGAGATGCCAGCATAGACCATCACTCCACCTCCGACAAATCTGAAACATCCAAGCACGAACGCAGGATTGTTTCTAGCGCCACGATCCTTCCAGATAAAAATACGCCTATCATCAGGATGAACAGAAAAACGGGACTCGTCAGACAAAAGAACATTGCACCATTCATTTCTCCTCCAGTTCACTTGCTCGGTTGCCCACGACCTATGGGCGCGACGGTGCCTTGCTCTTAGTGTAACACATACCATTGGTCGGCGAGCATACAGTCCTACTGCGTGGATCCGGTTTCGGACAGTTTGAGTCGAAATTGTGGTACCAGTAGCCGAGCGAATGTGTTGCTGAAGACGAGTGCATTCATATTTCGGTGTCTCCGAGCTGTTAGTGTTAAATATCTATCTTCATTGGGCGTTGTTTCACGTCTTCGACCTTGCCCTGGTCTATGGTCTGCACTTCCAGTCTTCTAGAAACGGTTCCAGATTCTCAAAATCACACTTTGTGCAACTCCAGTAGCTTCTGCTACTTCGGCTTGTGTTTGGCGCCCCTCTAACCATCCAAAGGGCTTCCTAAGTCCGGGCTTCTGAATAGGTTAAATGTCTTCGTTGAGGCATCGCAATCATTGAAACAACACACTTATTGAATGCCGATCATTCTTTTCTGCTTTGTCTTTCGTTAAGTTGAAAGGCAAACTTCATTCGCTGCCGCTAAAGCGTCGTTTCTGACGTCAGACTCAAAATTTGCATACTCCGAAGTTTGCAAATGAGAAAAATTTTCATTTGTGACTCTCTTCTTCCATTTTCTGCGAAAAAAATTTCGCTTATACCGTTATTTTATATAAAACTTAAAATATCCTTTAATTGTTTTGAGCAGTGTATATGAAATTTAATTCGAATGAAAATGTTAAATTTCAATCGCATAAGAATTTGATAAGGTAATTTTCAACGATGCTTGTCAATAAGCTGATTTTTTTTTTATCTATATGAAAAGTTTCATGTTTTTTACAGAAATTAGAATAAAAAAAGAGAAAATTTCATATGTTAATTTAAATAATATTTTCACATCAAGTGTCATATACCACCAATATATCTTCTGAAGTATAATATTATAAGAAATTCTACAGAGAGAAAAAAGAAGTTCTCTATCAGTAAAATTTTGTAAAACTATTTTGCTTTAATTTTACTGTTATTTATTTTTTCCCTATGAAATACCATGTATTTCTAAGACTTAAAAATAAATTTTAGGTTTGCTTTAGCTTTATTCGAAATTGAAAAAAAAAATCCAATTGTATTTCTAAAGAAAAACAGTAATTTGCTTATTTGATGAACTATTATGCATTAAACTTTTATGTATCAATTAAAAATGACATTTTCATTAGTTTCAGTAATGAAGGTCACTTTTTTTTCTTATTGAATGTTAGAAAACATGCAACTTGTTAGAAATATTAATATGTGAAATACACCATTGAATACTTTGCTGTCATTAAGATTTTAATATTACTAAGACTTTCATAACGTATTTATCCAAATTTATTGCTGTTTTATTTTTAATAACGATTATTTATTATAGATTGATTGTAGCTAACTTCACAGTTAGAAGCAATTCGAGGGTTATTGTTGATGGACCTCGTAATTTTCAATCTCGCCTGATCTAGCAACACATAACTCTTGACAACACCTCAACTAGCATGCTTTTCCAAACTTCCATACTACGCCATTGGTAGAGGGCATCTGGAGCCTCGACAGATTTATCCATCAATAATCCCTCTACACTGCATCAGGACTCGAACCCATGACTCGACGGGAAAGTAATTCGATATAAAAATCAACGTTTTTAAAAACAACGTTTTTATATGGTGGCAAAGTTTATTAGAGAAAATTATTGAAATATTAGTTAAAACTGTTAGTTATTTTTAACTTTAAAATTTACTAAAAAAGAGACATTTGTGAGCGTATTAAAAATTTCATAATACTCATAAAATCAAAACATGCATTTGAAAGTTTGTAAGTCATTCTATTTAAAAAAAGAATGGGAACCAGAATTCAGAAAAAATTATTGTGATAAGACAGGGCGAAAAATATTGGAAACTTTCTTTCTTGCGAATGATTACTGACTAAAAGTCAGCAACCCTTACTATCTCGGAGATAGTAAAGGAGAGATAGTATCTCCCCTTTATGAGTACAAAAGGTTTACGATACTCATGCTGCGTGGGGAGTGCCCGGTGCTCCCAGAGGGGGAAAGAAATTTTTTCCTCAATCCTAAAAGCGCCGAGAGGAAAGAATATTTTGACTTATTAAAATTATTGAAATATTAGTTAAAACTTGTCGAAAACGTCTAAATATTGCATTGTTAGGCGAGTACGAACGATTCCCAAAATTTCAAAGCTCTAGCTTGATGGGAAGTTGGTTAAATTAACGATCGAAAATTTGATGACACACACACACACCAAGTGAAATTCAAAAAAACGTTGTAAAAACGTTGTAAAAACGCTATCCATGAGTTTCTGCCCATGACCACTTAACTACCGTAGCCACTTTCGTTTCTGAGAGCAATAAATTTTAAATGGTTGATGGTAAAATGAATTTGAATAAATACTTGAAGATTTTTGATTATGAGGCCATATATGGCCCTCGACGAGACCATACTGACTAATTCACAATAACATAAATTTGAATTTGTTGCAAGCAAATTTATTCTGAAAGTTTCCCCGCTCGTCAGCAAACCAACATTGAAACATATATTTTTAATTCACTTCCGGAAAAATTTTAATCGATCTGAAATTCTTTTTTTTCTCAATATCTGAGAATAAACCCCTTTTACTGAGTCTGCTCATATACATCAGTGACTTCACTAAAGAATGTATCACTGGTCATATTTATTGTGTGTTCTTACCTATATTAATTGCCAGGCTTTTATTTATTGATAATTACAAAAGTTAATCTTTTAATCTATATAATATTGTGCATAACTTTAATTGGTTTCCATACTCGCCCTTATTTACTTTCATAAAATTGAATGGTTTGTTCAATGGTATTATCAAAGTATTTTAATAACACAGTTCAAGCGAAAAATAAACCAATTTGATTTTTTTCACGAATCATTTAATTCGCAGAAACCTGTCAAATTTATATAAATTATTACTTTCTATATAAAAATTTCTACTTCTAAAACAACTCACTTTTCTCCATAAAGAAAAGCCTCAACTCTTTTCAGCCTTAGAAAATCAATCTAAAAATTTCCTTCAAAACAGATTCTTTCTTACGCTTCCATTACCTAAATTATTTAGAGAAATAAATTTTTTACTCATATCTCCTCCCCCCCCTTGAATTCACTTCTAAAACAGAAACATACCCGATAAACTTTCTGTCCTTCCCCAGATAGGTTTCTCTAAACTATTCGATACTCTAATAGGATTTCCGCTGATAAAAATACTTTTACACACTCTTCGGATAAAAAAAAAACCCTATAAATCAAACTTTCAATAGTACCTGTGGGTCCGAATCACTTATCAGGCAACCGTTCAGCGCATTTTTCATTTTTTGATAAATTTCTTCTAGCGTACTTCATAGGACGTTTTGATGTTGAATTTATTCGACCAAAAAATCCACTTCTTAGTTTCTGCATGAAAATCAAGAAACCAGCTCGAAGATTTTGAAGCATATTGAATGAGAAATCGATTCTGTGTGTATAAGTTTTTTTTTTCTGTCTTAACTTTGCCTCTTTCCATTCGGATCTTGAATTCAAAATGTGGAAAAATTATTTTATTGTTTAAATCAGAAACTATTTCATTTATTTCTCAAGTTAAAAGTAAATAAAAATGTTTGCACTCAGATACAAGACTTCACTTTGGTTGTACGGTAAAACCGGATTGAATTTGATTAAATATGGTTAAGCTAGAGCCAATACGTATTAATATACCTTCAAGATATCATATTTATTTTAAGTAAATTCCATTTGAGTTATATTTGCAGAATATAAAGTATGCACTTTGTGAACAATCGAAGTGCTCTAGATAATTTTATTGCATTTTCCATTTATACAATGTAGCACTGTATATTTCTCACTGGTAATAAATATCATGAAGTTTTATTGACTTTGCATAGAATATTTATAAGGTCCCACTCCCCTTTTCCCTTCCATAGATTCATGGGAGTTAGATGGACTGATCATTAACTTTACTCTTCGAAGCGACAAGAAAACTATTTTCCATATCAGTGGCGTACCCAGAAAGGGGTTGAAAAAGGACATATGTACCCCCAAGATTCTTATTCGAACTTGAAATAATTCTGGACAATCCTTTTATTATTATTATTTGATATTTTTAACTTTAAACATAAGAACTTTATTTTCTTCACGTACTTAATTTTTTTCCATCACCGAGAGAAAAAAAGAATTTAAACTAAACCGATTCCTGAGAAAAGACTTTAAAAATAGTCTTTTCTGTCTATAAAAGAGTGTCTTGGTTTCAGTGTTTGTTGACGAAGAGAGGGGTGCATTCCTAAGAAATGCACCCCCCCCCCCAAAAATAAAAATATTCTCATGGTATCTTAATTATTTTTCTTAAATAATCATCAGTTCTTAAATTTTTATAACTTGATAAAATTATTTGAATATTTGAACAGTTTTAAAAAGCAGAAGTAGGATAGATATAGCGTATTATTTACTTTTTTCCCAGTGGTTAATTCGATACTAAAAAAAAAAATTCTGATACGCACCTCTCTCCCCTAAAAATTATTTTCTGGGTACATTACTGTGTTCTATATGATTTACGATTACTCATAAAATTATAGATAAACATACAAACATTTAAATGAAAATCTGAAAGCAACGTGTGTATTTGTATTGTAATCAATGATGTAATTAATTTTTTTTCAAACTTCTTTATATTATTAAGAATATACATACATACAGACACACACATATATATATAACTATTTATAGAGGGATTATTATGTTCTACAATATGACCATAGAATAATTTAATGCATTCACATTGCACATTCTGAACGAAATATCATAAGTAATAATGAAGGATTTCTGTAATGTCCATTCGTATTATTTGGTAATAATAATATTATATAACCAAGCTCTAATGGCTATTATTACCTTTAAGGGATTAATACATTAGTTCTTATCAGATTGAGAAATATGTATGTTAACCACACACACACAAAGTACCTTAAAGCATAAGTGGTTTCTATGTAGTGTTAATGGTCATTTAAACTTTTATTAAGAATGTATATCTATATAGGCAATGTACTGTTATGCTGTACGTTCCATAACATTCCTGCTTTAGTGATAATGGAAGGGAAACCTGAATTCTTAATTCTTTGAATAATGTTTGAAATTCATTTTGAACTAATATGTCAGACAGGTTTATATATCAGACAGGTAAGTATTTTTAATTCCTCTTTACTTACTTTCACGGATTGGTGCCATCGTAACTCCATAAAGTACACAGGAATGGGATGGCGATTGTTTACTTACGTCGCCCTGAAAAGCAACATGAGAGATATTGGCGGTGGTCTTCGAAATTTCAACCTCATTCAAGTGATGCGAATGTACAGCTGGCAACATCCCCACGAACTTTCACACCAATATCGGGAAGACTGGGGATCTCGACCTGATTTAACATACATGAGCCCCGCTAGATGGCAGGTCTTTAATGGTTACAGGACTCGAATCCGCGACTCGACGAAAACTACGACGACCATGCTCATTAGGTGCCGTGGCCATCAATATTTTGTGAAACTTATATGTCTGATTAATGAAATATATCTTTTAAACAAGTTTCTCTGTGAATATTTTAAATATGGGCTTCTTTCTAGGAAGTAACACAAGGGTTATTAGCGAAGTATCTCGAAATTTTCAGCCCTGGTCAAGTGACAATGAGGACTCAGAGGTCAATTGGATGACTTTGATATCCGACAGGGATTAAATCACGAGTGAATTGGGGGTGAAATTCTCAACCCGTCAACGGGAGGGCTTTAATATACCAGATTTAAGCCCCACTAAACGGCAGGTCTTAAGTAGCACCGAGGCTTAAACCCACAACTGATGAAAATGCAGACCGTGAATCCGTGACCATAACCACAAGGCTACAGCGGTCATGTACACACAAGAAGGAGTCAATAGCGAAAACCAATTTGATTTTTATTGGATGCTTAAAATAATCCGGAACCTTATCGTTATGAATGTGCAATAGAAATACTCACGCATCTGTAGCAAAATATTATTTCAAAAATTTGCGGCACACGTTATTATTCCTTTCTCCTACCAATACTACCTTATTTGGAGAATCACAAAATTAAACAATTAAATGAATAAATAGTTCAAAAGATTCATAACAAAGATGTTATTCTGACCTACAAATAATCAATAATCAACATTTACTTGAACTTCAACTGTGGTAATAATTCCTAAGCGAATTTGATTTAATGATTATATAAAATGAAGACTGTAATTTTCACTATCCCAGTCGGTTCGAGTTCTTAAACTGACGAACTGATTAAATTTCAGTGTTCAAGTCACTATGTATATATATAGATTCACCTAGATATACTCCAAAGACTCCTTATTCAATCTAGATCTATTACAGATATTTCACTTGATGATTTTCGTTCACCATCTTCATCACGCACTAACCCGTTTGCTCCCAGCGTATCACGGGCGATACGCTCCGTGAGTGTCTTCTACGGCCTAACGTATCAATAGAGATACGCTTCATGAGAAGGTTTTATTTGATTTTTTAATGTTACAATACTGCAAAATCTATATAGATAGGTTATTTTTAGTGTTGATCTTGGTGATATGGGGTTAGATTTCACTTCTGGCAATCAGGAGGGGGGAGTAAATGGTAAAATCCCGTGCTGCGGAGCAGCTCTTTAAATATAATGACATGATTTAAAGGGTGCACTTGCTTTCGGTTTGCATTTTTCTTTCTTCCTTGCTTCTTAGAAGTTTGAAGGAGAATTTATGGCCCTTTATGGGGGTTAGGGCTTTTGGTAGCAGATGTTCTCAGCTGTTCGTTTCATTCGGTCGTTTCTTATTTGTAGCGACAGCCATGACGAAAAGAAAGTATTTATCTGATACTGAGATTTGCGAAATAACGAATGAATTTGACAGTAATGTTAGCGATATTAATCCATATCTGTACATAAATATTAAATTTAAAAAAGGGGGGGGAGTAAATGTGCCCTTTGCTCAAAATCTTGCTTGAAGCAACAAAATATGTGTGTAAGACATGTGACGTTATACTATGCATTGGAATTTTTTTATAAATATACCAAATAGCAAAATAAGATTTATCTTTTATATCTATATATTCCATATAATGGTACATCATTACATCATGAAATTTATGTAACATATGTAAATATATTTTGTATTTTCTTAAAAGTATGACTTCTTATGTAATTTTACGTATAAAACTTTCAATTTTGGATTAAATCTTTTTTTCTTTTGTATATATTAAGTTTAATGCATATTAAATAATATATGTAAATGCCAAAATATTTTAATAAATAGCCAATTTTAGAGGAATTTTTTTCACGAATTAGTCTTAATATCTAAGATCGTCTGGGTACAACGTGACACTCCGCTGTAAGAAGCGGCGGACCCAGAGAAGCACTTCTTTTTTCTCCCTCCGGTAGCGAAAGGGTTAAACTATCACCCTCAGTGTTAAGCGCTTCATTGCTTATACACGTATGTCCTCAGTTATATTCATTATGTTTCAATAAATCTAACCTACATAAATTGTGTTTCGTTTATTGACAGAAATTTTTCATTCAAACATATTTATTTAAATGTCCTCAAAGTGTTAACTGAAGGGAGAAATGTGATAGAACCCGCATCGCAAACCAACATATCTGAAATAATCTTAAGTGAGGATCCGAGTCTTTGAACTAATCCAATATCAATTTCAGCTATCGTATGATTTCTTGACTACAAGGGTCGAGTGTTAATTTTCTCTCCCTTCTCAACATAAGAACACGTCCGCGCGCGATATCTCTATCCAAATTTTCCGATTTCTCTCTCTCCCTTTATTTCTGTTATCTTTCTTCCCACAGCTTTGTTGGTTATAAGCCCTCTATCTCTGATCATTCTTATTCACTACACGTCAACACAGCAATGTTAATTTAAATAAGTCACGGTTCTTTCGCAAATCAAGGTCGTCAAATCAAATAAAAACATATAGAATTCGAAAAAATTTGTTGAAAAGAAAAACACACGTGAGAACACCGTTACATGCTTAAATAACTTTTTTCACTGTCAAAAATCCATACCGTCATGATAATTATATTTAACTGTTTATTAAACAAAACAAAAACAAAAAAAACTTTTAACACTTGTACCATTACTCCCAAAATATAATTTTCTCAACTGATGTATGCATGCATTATAATTGAAAATAAAATTCAAGGAAATTATAAAGTAAAATTCGAGAACGAAAATAGTAATCGAATTGTATGCACTAACTGTTCTAGAGTTCTATTTGATTTTTTAGTTATCTTAAAATTCTTTAGACATCTCTTTCGCAAATATTATTTTATTTCATTACAGTTGTATTATATCGAGACATTTAATTGAAATATAGCCAGACAGTTCAAAAATATTTCAATTGTTTTGACATGTTTTAAATGTATCAGGACACATTAAAGTTTAAAATTTTCCAGTCTGCAATTCTATTTATAATTCAATATATACTTTATTTTTCGTCCTTAATCTGATTTATTACGAAGAGCATTGATCTGATTCTAATTGAAAGTGAATTTCACTAGCGACATTTTGTAATTTTTAATACAATCAACAAAATCGTTCAGGATTAGTCTTTTTTAATTGCATTTATCTATAAAAAAAAAACACATTATTACTAAGAAATGTGTGTTTTCAAACCTTTTGAAGCCTATTATTCCACGAAATTTTGAATTAAAATGTGGATTCAAGTGCAAATGTTACAAAAAGTCAAGGTCAAAAAATATTAAAAAATCATATTCTTAATTGAAAGGAAAACTTTATTATTTTAGCAACCTTATAACTTAAACTTTATCGGGCTTTTTGGTCGGCGTTGTTTTTGGCCAGCCATGGAATCTGGAATTGATGCCACATATGACTCATCTTGTAGCCAGCACCTTGATGCACGTTGAATCTGTCGAGGCACAAAGTCTCCCTGGTGGCGTGGTATGGAAGATAGGGAGAGAGATGTCAGCTCAGATGTCTTCCTCGTCATTTGACCGAGGTTCCGAATTACGAGGTCCGCTGCCCATCCCTCGTGTGTCTTCTATGGTGCGGTGTTAATAAAATCGAATGAAACCAATTTTTTCCTTCAGCCAAAATTTGGGGAACTTTTATATGATGTTGCTTAAATTGAGACATATCTTCTAATGAATGAAACATTACTTATATAGAATAAAATTATTGTAGAGAATATATAGAATTAAGGCGATGCATCTGTACGCATCGAAGAATTTAATGCGATGGTTGGTGGTAGCAAGAGTGGGCTGAAGTTATGAACGTAGTTTTAGATATCACATTTACTCCTATTAAGAAGCTGCAGGAGCGAACATAGAAAGGATCTACAGAGAATAAGTAAGTCGAACCTTCATGTATGGTTCCACTAAAGACTCGAAATCCATTGGTTTTTTACATTGATTGATTATTATCGTCGCTCTTAGAAGCAACACGAGGATTATTGGTAATGAACTTTATAATTTTGAACATCAGCCAAGTCACGAGAAGGACATCTGAGTTGTCACTCTTCTCCAAACTTCCAAAACATGCTAATGGGAGGACTTGGAGTCTCGACAGGTATAAAGTGCATCAGTTCCGGCTATACGGCAGGTCATTAGGGACTTCAGGATTCCAACTCACGATTCGACGAAAATAATATTAACTGAAAGCTCATCATCATGACCCCTAAACTACCATGATATTGGTTTATTGCAGATAAGGAAAAAAGGTTAGTGTTGGATTTTCACCTGAGTAGTGGCCTCAATAGTCTAATTTTAAGTGAGTGAATGTAAAGTTTATTGGCGCAAGAGCCAGATATGGCTATGTTGCGCCAAACAAGATGTAACTGTGGTCTGGGCGTGAAACAATTTAAAAAAGACAAAAACTGATTGACAAGAAAGAGATTCGAAAATAGAGAAGGATCACTAGGGTATCCCGGGGGCGCGTCACTCATGTTTACCAAAAACAGTAAATCCCATAGGAAAGAAAAAGACCACTAGGGTGCCTCTAGATCATGATTCCCGTACATAAAAGAAGAAGGCAAGTCCTTGAGGTCCCCTGATATAATCCCCAAGGGCAGGGCTCCCGGCTATACCCCTAGAAGCTGGGTACCCATTTTAGTCGTCTCTTACAATATGCATGAGCTCCAGTGGGACTTTTATATCATTCCCGGTCACCACATGGGTCAGCCGTATTTTAAAGTGCAAATCAACAAACTTGATATGTATCAGCCCTCTTCGCGACAGGTCTTTAGTGGCATCAGGGTTCAAACCCACGACACAACGAAAGCAACGCCAGCCGTAGTCTTGACCACTAGGCTACCATGGAATTACTCACGTGAAAATCCAACACTTAATATGTAATTAAATTAATGTATAATTTGGTACTTATCTTTAATAAATCAAGACCACGGTTGTCGAATGGTTATAGTGGCAAGCTTTCGACCGGCGTTGTTTTCATCGAGTCGTGAGTTTGAGCCCTGGTCCCACTAAAAACGCGCTGTGTAGAGGGATGGTGCACGTTGAATCTGGTCGAGATCCCAAGTCCTCCCGTAGGTATAGTGAAGAAGTTTGGAGAAGGAGATGCCAACTCAGGTGTAGTCACTTAACCGACGGCCAAATTTACATGATCCGTCGCCAATTCCTCTCGTGTTGACTTCTCATTACAACGATAATAAACAAAAACATACCCGTGGATATGAATCAAACCCACAGGCTTGATTAATTATTCATCCTGTGTTTTGATAACTTTGATATCCGCATGAACTCAATTAGAGTTATTTACCGGTTCGAATTCATTCAGGACTGTGTTGAATAGTGGAATTACATATTTAATACTAATGGAAAGGGAGGGAAATATTACCGACAGGACGTTGGAAAATGTATACTGAAAATTAATTTTCTATTTCAAAATATTTGTCCCCTACCTCAAACATCCTTCACATTTTTAATGATGAATATGAATGAGACAAATTTTAAATTCCCACCAGTTTAATGAGACGAATAGCAGAGCAGACCACAGGAGCCTATCATTAAACTTAATTAGATTCAATTCCAACACCAGTAACTACACACTGCTGTCTTCCAAAGCCAAACACTCCCTCCACATTAAGCAAACAAGGCGCCTCGGAATCTTTTTGATCTCACTTCCATTAGATGCCCAACTATGATTTCGAGTCACATTACCAAGCCTCCAGCGGGTATTAACATTAATCTTGACAATGAAAGACAATGAATTGAGTTGTTTATAGGCATTTTAACCCGCCTTGCTCATTTTCAAGTGCGCCTCGGACTGTCCTGAAGGTGATCTGAGAGATTATATTAGAGACTAATTGCATAACTAGACAATAAAACAAGCTAGAAGGAAAAAGATTCGCTAAAATATTACCTATTAGATATGTCTGATTCCCAGATAGGAGAATAAGTGGTTGTAGGTTTTGTTATATATGCTATAAAATTACTCGATATTTTATTACGCTGTAAGTATTTGGTTGTTCTCGATATTTTATCTATATTACCTTGAAATGTATGGTACAAAGTAGTAATTCCTTTCTTGTACGTGTGTGAGAAGTTTGTCATTTTATTCTGGGTTTCTTTACACAAATTGTGCTTTTCGTACAGGTTACACTCTTTCGAAGTGTTAGTGACTTCACTTTTCGTTCTGTTAGAAAGAATTAACAATTTCAAAAAAAAAATGTTTTTTTAAATTAATAGATTTCCTGGTTTAAGCGATGATAAACCTTTTCTTGTCAACCAATTTTTGTCTCCTCCCCCCCCCCTTTTTTTTTCAAACATTTAGATCGCAGTTACATATTGGCTTCTCCTTACCTTACAATACTTTTGTGCCATCAAACATCTCCTTTCCTAAGTGATGGTAAAAATGTCTTTAATGATAATACAATCCTGTTTATAAGAAAAATTTAAAATATAATATACTATAGAATATAGTCGGTAATTCTGTAGTATATCAAACCGGCCTAAGTTTGAGTTTTCTTTAGGTTTCATCTTAATCTAAAGGAAATGATTTATGGCCACGATAGCCAGGTGGTCATAATTACAAGCTTTTTACTGGCGTTTTCTCAGAGTTTTTGATAAAAGTCCTAATTCCACTAAAGGTACATCATCTAAGAGGCTGATGTATGGTAAATATTTAGAAATTCAAACTCTTTTCGCTAGGTTGGTGTGGGAGATAAAAGAGGGAGATACAAACTAGGGTGTTTACCTCGTCGCTTGACCGAGGCTCAAAATTATGAGGTTCGTTGCCAATACCTCCAGTCTTTGTTTCTTAGTGCGGTGTTTATAAACAATCTATCAATTAGTAGGGAGATACTGGATTCAAAGTGCTGAAACCTATTTTCTTTGTGGACCTTCAGTTTAGTTTAGTTTTAGTGTTTTATTAACGTCGCGCGAGAAGCAACACGAGGGCTGTTGGGGACGGACTTCGTAATTTTGAACCTCGATCAAGTGACGAGGACGACACCTGAGCTGGTAACCTCCTCTCCATTCATGGATGTTCAAGAAAGTCAATACGTATATTCATTAATATATAGTTAAGTGATATACAAAGAGTTTTTGCGAACCATATGTAACTTTTTGATTTAATAAAACTTTTGTCATTTTTTCACGCAAAATTAAATTGCTGCTAGCAACTTCAAATTTAAAATGTTTCTTTTATGCTAACATTCTAAATGACTTTTAGTCGAGATATGTTTGAATATATCATCAAAATAATTAAACACACGGTATTTGATTTAGTTTATTATATTATAATGAATACAGTTATAACATGTTTCATCCCTCGAGAAAGTTTTGAATCAATAGAACATTTTCTAATTGATAAAAATTCATTTCAAGAAAAACGAATACAATGAAAACGGAGAATCATTCAAAAAAAGGTTAAATTCATCAATTCAAAAAGAAGCACGATGACTGAAAATGACCGTAATATTTATTGCTATTAATAGATAAATGCTTATATTTATGAAATACTTTTTTTTTTTTTTTGTAAATTTAGGGGGTTTTTTTGCTTGTTTCGAGAACTTCTAAGCAGCTTCCAAGCTTAAATACATATAAAACGAGTCGAACTGAAACATATAACCGTGTTGTATTGAATATATCAAAATCATAATGGGTTCTCACGATCGTTTCTCTTTACCTACCTCTAGGGATACCTTACTACGATGTTCAGTATGAGAACTCGCCTTATGAAAGAGCCATGATGTATGTTAAATAGCCTTATTACATAAGTAGAATCGTAGTGAATAAGAATGAGGATATAGAAGAAAATAATTTGAGAGGAGATATAGAAAATATCATAGAAAAGCTATAGATCAACTACAAGAAGATATTCAAAGCTCGACTACCCTAGATATGATACTTGAATAGTGTACTTGAATATGTACTTCAATATGAAGCACTATTTAGAAGTTTACATTAGTCGAATCCACTTTTTAGAAGTCTGCTGGAAAAGTACATTTCTTTATTATAATATTTAGCTGAAAAGAATAAACTCTACATATATATTAGTCACCAAAGGATCACTTTTAGCATATCAGATCGCTTTTCAATTTGTTTATCGTTTACTTCAATTTTAACTACATATAGCTAAAATATATTCAGTTTAATAATTTATCGTTGGTTTAAATTTTATTTACATTTAAATGATACAATATTCAATTTAATAATTTATCGTGTGCTTTAATTTTATTTACATTTAGATAATATAATATTTAATTTAATAATTTATTGTTTGCTTCAATTTTAATTATATTTAGATGATATAATATTCAATTTAATAATTAATCGTGTGCTTTAATTTTAATTACATATAGCAGATATATTATATTTAATTTAATAATATTTATCGTTTGCTTTAATTTTAATCACATGTAGCAAATATAATATTGAATTTAATAATTTATCGTTTGCTTTATATTTAATTACATGTAACTTAAATATATTCAGTTTAATAATTCATCGTTTGCTTTAATTTTAATGTCAGAAAAGTTTACTATTGTCCATTTCTAGGTCTTTCATCGTTTACTTTGTTTCTTATATTTAACAGAGTAATTTAATAATAATTATAAAAAAAAACCGCACCTTGGGTGGCTAAATCTGTTCTTTGCAAAACTTTGCATGTAACTTTTTTTTACATTTTTTTTAAAATTTACTTTGATTTATGATTATTCAAAGACTGCAGTACACCAATTAAACATTTTAGATTGTTCTTGATTGAGTATTTATTTTTAGTACGATTCTAACAATTCTTATTGGTCACAAATGTACTAATGATATGAGTGTGTTCGTTTCATGCGCAATCGTTGATTCTCGCGAGTAACTCTATGAATTAATTATTTCTCGTATCAAAAGAGACGTTGGTGATTTTTTTTTTTTTAAAAAATATTTTAATTTTTTTTTCGTATACAATTTCTCACTCGTCTCTTTCTCGTTTGCTTTATAAATAGTTGTACGTAAACAAGGAAATAAATATCACTAAAAACTTATCCATAAAGGACCTTCTACTAGCTGCACCCTATATTTTTTTTTTTTTAAAAAAAAGTAATAGTAGTGTAGGAAACAAAAATGCTTGAGTGCATAAGGAAAATATCATACTTACAGTAATTAAACAACTTTCAAGGAGTAAAACGATAACCTATCACATTACCAAGTTCAATGCCAAGTACCACAAAATTTTACTTTCTTTATTTGTCGCGAGTCGGTTGTGAATTAATCTTATCAATTAAATATGAAGCCGTTTACTTCAATCCTTGCAATACTCAGAGTCAATAGAAATTGGCGTATTAACAAACATATATTATACTATTTGAGAGTTCTCATAAGATAGTTTTTCTTACAAAAAAAAATAGAAGTTTCACCTTCTAAACAGAAAATTCAGTTATTGATACTTTACATACATTATTTGAGTCTTTATCTTCTTGAGGATTTTGGAATTCTTGAATTTTTTAGGTCTTTTACTTGCTTTTTGTTAGGGTTTTTAAGTTCATAATTGAATCATAACTTTTAATACACATGTACTTATTTTATTTGTAGTAACATTTATCGATTCTAATCTTTTTTTACTTTATTACAATATTTATGAATATCAATTCTAAAAATTGTTTTGTAAACATGTTTTTTCAATACTTTTAATTTACACATAATTATACATATATATACATTTATAAAGAAAATAGTCTATAATAGCAACAAGTATTAAAAAAATAGAAATCGCTTACGTATATATATTTCATACATTCTTATTATATATTAAACATGTTTGAATAGCACAAATCTTCAGTAGCTCGTTTCAAATTTTTGTTACAATCTTTTCCAAAAACCAGAGGTTTTTTCATCATCAAACTCATTCTGTTAATTTTGAACCACATATTTTATTTTTCTTGTCTTATCTGTTTTATTTATTTTTTTATTTTTGACATTTACAGATAATCTGAGAAAAAGCATTTATCGAAATATATTTCTCGTAAAAATAGAACATATTTCAAAACCTATTCAATGTATTCAAAGTGAACTACAATAAAATTCATTTTAACAATCATAAATATGTATATATTGGTTTTATGCCCCGATAAAATTTACTCTTACAGTATTTTTACAATCGCCAAAGTAAATAAACATTTTCCATTGACAAGCTACGATTTTATGCATTCCGATGTTTCTTTTCAAAGAAATGTCTTAAAAACTTCAAGAATGATTTTGAAAAATTACTTTTAAATCCAAAA
>BMAW01076999.1:0-10000 GCA_019974015.1 Nephila pilipes | reverse complement strand
ATTCAATAGCTTCCTAGCTTTTTCTAGTTATTTAATTGCACCGGTAAAAGAATGATAATCTTTTCAATTTAAATGCTAAGTTATTATATTTATCAAACTTACCTCTACTTTGGCATGCAAAAAAATTGGGGAAATCATTTAATGAAACAAAGAGCTATATTTCAACACTTTGTCGGTGAGTGAAATTTTCTTCAAGAACTCTAGAATTGTATAAATTGGTCAAAATAAGGATAAATTATTTAAGGAAGCAATACGTAACTAAAAAAATATTTTAAAAAACTAAATAAGCGAGAAAATATAAAAATAGGAATATAAAAACTTTCAATATTTTTAAAGAATGAAGAAAAATATACAAATTCAAAGTAATATTCTTTAATACAAATTCATATATATCATTTGCATTTCAAATAATTATACATATTTAATAAAAAAAAACACGCAAAAACATAATGGGTGGTTTTTTTAAAAAAATTGGGGCTGGGGTCTTTTTTTCAGTATCAATTGTTCGATATCGTCCATTACTTTATTCATTTCGCTATTTGACTGTGCAACTAAATAATTGCACATCATGCTCATGAATTTTTCAGAGGCAAGAAACCGGTTGATGTACAAAATACTTAAGTCAATTACTTCATTTCTATTATTACTTCCTCATTTCTCAGTCTTAGTGTAGGTGGGTTTTGAACAGCCCTTTGTAAATGTAAAACCGTATTATTCTCACAATGACACTGAAAAAAAAAATTATATTCTTATTATTGCTTACGAAAACAACATCAATGTTTCTTGCTGTTATGTTGAATTGTAGTTATCATTTTGTGTAGTACTCGTTTTGTCAGCATTGATGAAACTTAGATTTATCTAGTTGATAAAATCAATATTTTGCAATTGAATGCTATTCTCTTGCGGACTGCACATCTCCAGGCCTTGGTGGTCGCTTCGTAGTTCGGATCCTATCTTCTGCTAATCCAAGATCATTATCTTAATTTTAATAATCTTTTAAACTCCCCTCTCCTGGTTCAATTCAATATTTCTCATTAAAAAATAAATGTCTCCTTTGGTTGTAATAAGTTAATTTACCACGAATTATTTTGATATTATATTAAATGAACTTTCTGTTTATAAAATTTCGAATAATAGTTGTCTATAGACGGGAGACTTCAATGCTAGGTGTATGACTTTACTGATACCGGGGGGGGGGGGGTGAAGATTCTCTGGTCGATTTCGCTTTACAACATTATTTTAATTTTTTAAGTGTACCAGAATTGGGTCCTACTTTTGTGGCTTATTCAGATAAGAGTAACCCAGATATTTCTTTGATTTTTAATAGCATTCTTTATTTGGTGGAGGGATGCGAGGTTTAGGAACAGGAATGTCAGAACGTTCACCGGTTTGCGGATGTGCATCTGCGATATGATTTAAATACTTCATAATTTTATTTTAAAAATAAATGCGGTACTGATAAATTTCCGAAAAATTTTAAAAATCCTTCAAATATTTGAATTAATTCGGAATTCTGATCAGCTGGAGAATTTTCTAATTTCTTGATTTCAACCGTACGATCGTCCCCTTTCAAATCTTCTCTTAAACGAGTTTTTGAATGCAGCTTTCTCTAGGGGGAACAATAATTTTAAAATTTTCAGAAATAAACTAAATATTCTTGAAAGGAAAATAATATATTCAGTTAAAAATAATTTTCCACCTAGAAAAATTGATAGTTAACTATTACAATACAAAAAAGGAAGATCTTTTTATAAAAGGAAAATTCTCGATACTAAATACAAGTACTTCTGCACCACCAATAATAAAACCTTTGGCCTGAAGTTCAGGGTTGCTTTTAGCAAGTCCCTGAACCCTCGGTCCATTGAGGTGATAATCCCTGGTTCGTCTGATAACTCTCCAAAGTAGAAATATGAATTTTTAATTCGTTCTCTTTTCCCATTGATCAAGGAGATTTTTTGTTTGGTTTTTGAAAAATTTACTCCTCCTCCAAGGGTTTCCACTGAAGAGGTACCATTGGTATTTAAAATTCTTAGTGGCGCTAAGGCTCCCGTTCTTATTTTTTGGACTATGGAATTTGGAAAAAAAAAAATTTCTAACTTTCCTAAACTTTTAGTGAAATTTATAAGTTTATGTACAATTTTCCTACGTCCCGAATAATTTAAAAGACGCTAAATTGAAATTCCTCCTTAAACCTAGTAAGGAACCCTCATCCGTTAAATCGTACAGACCAATTTATTTGTTACTATCCTTAGGGGAAATTGTTGAGTGTGTTTTCGTGAATAGGTTATATTTCTGGGTTCATCAAAAGAGTTTTCCTCATCCACTTTAATCAGGTTTCAAAGAAAAGTTTGGCTGTGATGCCGCAATTTTCAATTTGGTTTCGCATATCAAACATAAAAGATCTGCAGAACATGTAGCTATCACTTTTATCGATATTAAGGATGCGTTCGACAATAAAAATTAGTCTGTTCTTTTTAAAATGTTTAGAAATCTTCACACAGAATAAACATCTTGTTTCTTTTTTTCTTTTCTTTTAACATTGAGAAAGCATACAATCGTACTTGGAGGAATAGAATTCTCAGAGACTCATACAAATATGACTTAAAGGTAACCTGCTAATTTTTAACTTCTTAAATAAACTTACTTGTCAAAATTATAAAGGTGCTCTTTTTAATACAGTTTCTTAAAATTAAAAAATTTTCTACTTTAAATGCAATGCATACTATCCTGTTTGCTTGATTAAATATTGTGTCACATACCTAATGAAAACTATACAGAAGCAAATTTTAATACAAAACATTCTTATTTACTTCACTAAAAAAATTAGTTCAAAAGTTCTAAAAACCAAAACACTCGAATAAATATGCTAAACTGAAAAGCATAAAACTATATTTGCTTATTACAATTAATGTCATACTAAATATATCCAATGACTAGAAATAATGAAGCTTCTAGTTTTCAACTATGAAGCTGAAAATCAAGAATAATAAATAATTTTAAAATTTTCAACCGTAATCAATATTCAAAATATATATATAATTCGAGAATAAAGAATTTAAATAGTGTAAATATGACGCAATTTCTATAGTTACATGCAAGTATCATTCACTCAAACGGTAATAAATATATAATGTAATTTATAGTATATATAACAATTTTTTTACATGTGCTATAAGATAACTAATTAAGTAACGTAATTAAGTAATTCTACATAAAAACTAATCATATTTTTGGTTCTTCAAATCATGCAATTTGAACTTTGTTTACAAAGTTTTGTTTTTGTGTTATTCTATGCATAATTTCAGTTACAGTTATAAATGCGATAAATGTAGAGAAAGAGACAAATTATCAAATACTTTAAATTTACAATACATATTGAAACACTATTTTATCTATATAATCCAAAAGTCTTCAAATGGGCTCTATTGGATCAATTTTTGTTATCCATAATTGTCGAAAATGTTTGCTAATGAATTAATTTAAATCTCAAAAATTCTATCAAAATTTATAATAAAACTTTTGAAAATTCTAAATTATTTAAAAGCTTTTTTTGTAATTTCAAACTTACCTAACACTCATCAATATTATATAATATAAAGAACAATGGCTTTCAAAGCTTTGTTTCCGCTTCACGTGATGCAGTTCTTTTTCACCACATATATGACATGATAAATGAAAAAAAATTATAATTTGCTTTTATGTGAAATTCGCTTTATACTCAGAATTTAGTAGAACAAGAAGAACTATAGCTTTCTTTTATTGTTTATGTTCTAAATATAATACTTAAATGTAATTTTTTTTTTACTTATGATTTATTGTTACCCATCAATGACTCACAACATTATCTTGGCACTTACAAACACCAAGATTTCAAAACGTTGTACCTTTCAACTATATAAAGCAGTCTCTTTGTCACTGAAAATACATTCGACTGATATCGATTATAACTCTTCTCATTCTTCGACAACTTATCTTTACGTACAACAGTAAACATGAAGTCCGTTGCTGCAGCCCTTCTCGCCATGTGCTTGATCGTCGCTCTCCAATATGCTCCAGGTGCACTTGCAACGGAGGCAAGACACCATCATCACCATGGGCATCACGACCATCACCATGGTCACCATCATCATCACGGGCATCATCATCATCATGGGCACCACCACCATGGCCATCACCATCATCATGGGCACCATCATTAGAGATGTATTGCACACCCAAGGCTGCAGCATTAGTGCAGAGTTTCAAGGAAGAAAATATTTTATATCTGAAACATATTATTTCTGTTTTCATGTCATAGCTATCTTCATTGGAAATTATATAAATTTTTGAATCTACTTTGTGATTAAGATGTTTCGAAGAAATGATGTGTTGAACAAGTGATTTTATATGTTTTATATTATGAAGTATTGTACGTGATTTCTTAATAAAAGATGGTATCCATATAGGGATATGATTATCATTATTTTGTTTTATCAACGATAGAAATTTTAAGCGATAGATATATTTACTAATTCTTCCATTTCTATATTTTAACTTATTCGTAGAAGTCGGGTGGTCTTTTTTTAAATTTATTAAACAGGAATCGAAACATTTGAAGCGATTTCCAGTTTATTAATTATATAAATAGTAATTGAAATACGAAATTCTTAGATTAATTACCAGTAAGGTTTTATTGAATTGTAAAGAAAATTAACACATATTTCTTCGAATGAATTCTTAGCAATTCAATAATTTTGCTTCAGAAATCATTTATATTAATTTTGTATTCTTAATATTGGGCAATATATTGTACTTTATAATAAACATATATCTGGATTGGGTTTTCTTTTACAAGGGCTTTTTTGTAACAATCATTTTATTTAATACTCAGATTTCTTAAGACTCTAAATGTTTTAATGATATATTTCCTGATTTTGAAGTCTAAAGTAGAATTTAAGCAATCACACATAGCTTAAATTAGTTATTAATAACTGATTGAACCCCGGTATAATCTTTGTTTAATTTCAATTTTTAAATACAATCTAGGTTTATTAATGTCGAATTGATTATTAGCATCATACAACGTTTAAGGGTAAAAGAAACAGGCTTTTTTTAGCATAAAATCAGATCCTTAATATTTTTGTACCTATTTAAAAGCATAATTTTTTTTCAGTGAATTTCTTAGAAATTATGAAATTGTTCTGATAAACATAGTTTATTCGATTAAAACTATATTTTATATTTTAAATCATCTTGTTTTGGCTGCCTGTAGATTAATATTATAAATTATTTTAAAGACAAAAGAAACTTATAAGAAGCGATGTAGAAAAATACCGTGTACGAGAATTCTATTTAGTTCGTTTTATGAGTAAGATAGTCAATATATAGAACTAAAATTATTATATATAAACAAATCAATTTTATGTATATAACGAGTAAACATTATAGTTAATAATTAAAGCCTATATGTGTGTCGTCTCATTAAATATGTAGTTTTTATAAGGATCTGTTTACTTATTCGGACTTAAAATTAGATTCTAAGGTAGTTTTTTTCAACAGGTGTGCAATTGCAGATGAGCTAAGAGAATTATTTAAAATTAAAATAAATCTATGTCAAAAACAAATTAAAAGCAGAATAAATGTACATATCAAAATAAAAATCCCTTCAATTAGACTAATTATTATTAAGATAAACAAATAATACTTAATTCATGAAGTGTAGTTATATATATTATAAACATTTATAAAGTAAATCTTATAAAAGAAAAAAAATAGAACAACTCTGTAATAAAACAATTGTGTTAATTTCAGAAACGTTGTCTTTATCAGTTTCATTTAATTTAAATTTATATGTTAAAAACAGATTATATAGAAATAACACTAATAAATAAAAATGTATTTGTTGTATGTGTGTGAGGGAATTACATAACAATATACTCCTATACATAAACATACAAGCGGCGGAAAAAAGTAACCAGTTTTTGACACGAAAAGAAAAACTATTGTTAAAATGCTGCAGAATATTTTTCACCTTGACTTTTATAAAGTTTTGAAAAAGTGTCAGAACTAAAAATAAGAATAAGAATTGAGAGAAGTGTTTTCCAATGATGCAAATGAATGGAACAAAATAAATTTTAAAAAAATTAATTACCCCTCATTAGATCAAGGTCCTTTTTTATACAGAAACTCCTATATATAAATTATATGACTTCTTTAATGACCCGTAAGCTGCTTTTTTATCTTGTTACTTTCTCTTTTGTTAACAAAGAGTAACTGATAGTTGCAATTAACTCCCCTGAATACGAATTCGCAAAAGTAATGTTTGATTGCATATGTTAAAAAAAAAGTAACTGTAAATAATTCAGATATATGTGATTAGAAAAAAAGATTACATTAAATATATATTCAAAGTTTGTTTTTGTTCATTCAAACAGTGCCCTTTTGTTATAATGTTTAACATTTTAAATTCAAATAAATAGTTTCTTATTGAAAAAACAGCATTTATGATACAAATATCACACAAAAAATCACTCTAATGATGTTGCAACGGATACTGATCAACATTTCTCTTTAGCCAACATCTGGGCTTATTAGAAAGTCATTCACTAAATGAATTCACTACCTTATTAAGTTAAAATCTTTTAACAGTTTTTTAACAAGTTCTTAATTGAAATGCATTTTTTTTAAAAAAAAATTATTTCATATATATATAATTTTTAAACAGATAAAGTAAAGAAACGCAAAAACTTAATAACGAGAAAAAATGTATATCATAAAATTGCTAGAGAAACTTTTATATAAGAAAGAAAAAAAATCCTTTATAGTTGACAAAATTGACATAAAACTATGTGATTCTGCCTCTTGATTAGGAAAGATGTAATATGCTTAAGCAAATCAAAACTTCACAATTGGAAATAGCTCCATTAAACAAATACCCACACGTAATATAAAAAAATCAGAAATCAAGGTTAGCAACTGTCGAAATTGAAGAAACAAAATAAAAAATATCTGAAAAAAAATCGAAGTTAAATCAAAATTCAATTTAAGCTACAATAAAAATTATGATAACTCTAAAACATAAAAAGTTATCTAAATTTAAGAAATAAAATTAGAATGTAACTCACTCAAATTTAAAAAACTTTATCTACGCCATTTTAGTACTAAACTTACAATTGATGCTCCAGAACTCAAAACATGAAGTCAAACAATAGTATCACTTGTGACATTGGGCTATTCGCGGTTTCTCTTCACTAACCTTGGGGACTTTTAATTGAGATTGATTGCTTTTGCTAAACAACCTTTGCCCAACCAAAAATGAAACGTGAATAAGTAAAGTTATTATGTAAAGCAGTTAGAAATGAAGTGAAGTGGGTGAGTTAGGAAATATATAAACTCCGACTGAAAGTAGCGAGAGAGGCTGAAGGAATACAGAGACTGGAGGAGTAGAGAGGCTGAAGGAGTAGAGAGATTGAAAGAGAGAGGCTGTAGGAGAAATGAAGCTGAAGCTATAGATAAGGTGATTGAATTAAAGGGTTAGATTAAAGATTGCTATAAGACGTCACTTTGTTTTTGTTCCCAACAGTTGATCCAGAGTCTGAGTTGCAGTCGAGGAAGGATTAGAGGTAAGAGTCTGTTAGATTACTATTGGTGGGTTAATTTGAGGCTAATAGAAATATTACCCGGGAGAGCATAGGGAGTTGTTGTCATAGTAAATGTATGTTAATAAATTACTTAAAGATTGTTTTAGTGTCTCTTTAATTATTTGTGTCGTAGTGTTTAATAATTGAATCTAGTGATGGCACAAGATGACGCCCGAGTCGGGCGGGCGTCACACACTCTCTTTGAATCAGAATTAGAATAAACAAAAATACACCTAAGAAATTGAAAAGTAAGAAAAAAAAATTTGAAACTATTATTATTAAAATATAAAATTTTTTTAAAAATATTAATAAAACCAAATAGAAATCAAATACCGAAAACAAAGAAGTGAATTAATTTATTTTATAGTTTCAAAACCTAATCTATTTTACAATTTTCATACTTTACATTCATTTTTAAAATATTTCTTGGATTATCAGCTTTAATACAAATAGAAAAAAAATTGTTTAAATTATTTTGAAATTTAAATTTTTTTCAAAATATTTATCCTTTTTCATCTTCTGATTATGAATTTATATTTATTTTATCCTTTGTTTATAAGATATATCTCGTATACCTATTTGTGCTTCTTGGGTATTCTTTTAATCTATTTTTTTTGTATCTTTAATGTGTATAAATTTTGATTCAGTGCAATTTTTATATCATATCCTTCTATTTGGGGAAATTTTGGAAAGTAAAACGAGTTTAAATCTGCAAAATTGTCTTAAACCATTTATAGAATTTCAAAATATCATATTTCATTTTCTTTTTAGCTTTCCTTTCTATTTATTTTTGTTTTCCAATATCCGGTCTTGTCTGGGCTTCTTTTTATTGTGATTATATTATTTTTCTTGCCATTATTTATAGGTATTGTTCCTTTTGGTACATTTGTACTTTATTTAAATCTTTATAAGTTTTGAAAAGTTTCACTTTTTCATTTTAAAACAAATGTAATCAATGTAAATTCATCAAATATAAGAGAGGAAACATTTGAAAAGAATCATATGAATAAGGATTATTTTAGGAAAGATATGTTACAAAAATTATTAAAACTGTTTCACAATTAATAAAGTTATGTAGAATGCATAAATATTAATAAATTAAGTATAGTTAGTAAAAAATTTTAAATGTATGTTTCAAAGGAGAAAATGAAACCTTGTATACTACTTCGAGAGAGCTATTTTAACTGGTCTTTGATTTATATTTAAAATCCCGTCAAAATTTTTGACTCTTAAAGTTAAATATTAAACGACAATTCGTAAAAATATGGCAATTTTTGTTATACTGTCACTGAGATATTTACACTTTTTTTTCAAAAAATTTTATTGGATTTGATTTACTTAAAAAAATGTGGCGGCATAAAGTATTAAGGTCGTAAGGTTTTCAAATTGAAAACTTAATAAAAGTGTTTCAAGAATCAATATGCATATTTATTTTTATGAAAACAAAGCTTCAAAGAATATTTTAAGGCTCAAAAAATTAAATTCATGACTCATATCTTTTAATATATTTCATAAAGGCAAATTATAATATATGACTCTCTTCCATGTTTTAGATACCTTGATATTATTGATGGTAATTTTTTTTATTAAAAAACTTATAAAAACATTAAAAATAAAAATAATACTAAATACTATTATTCTACATTTGTCAAAGTTTCTATTCAAATGTAAAGTTGAGACATATTTCTTTCATAATTTAACTCTTCAGCCATCTTAAAGTCTAATTAAATAGTCAATAAGTTCAAACCTTCAATTGAATATACGTAAGAGAAGCACAACGAAGATCTCTCTCTCCCTCTCTCTCTCTCTCTCTCTATGTGTGTGTGTGTGTGTGTTTGTGTGTGTGTGTGTTAAATTGAAACTTTTGAAGTCAAATAACGAGGTAGTACTGTTTCAGCTGATACCTAACCATTCTATCTACTACTCTACGTTAGAGTTTTTCAAGACGAAACTTATTTAGCACATGCATCAGTTTACATTATTTCATATACCGACTTTCGTTTAAGTCAATATCATTACCAACCAGGCTATACCGCTCCACACACAAAAAAAACCGTACACTGAAAATTGACAATTATTTTGAAAATATTGAACTTTTTTTAAGGTTGTGGTTAATTCCGATTGCTTCAAATAGTTCCCCCTGATGAATCGTCAAACATAATTAAGTCAATTATTAAAAGATAGTAAGGTCTTAATTTTAATAAGTATTTTGATAGTCAATAGTTTGGGTAATATCTGACTAAATTTATATGTAATGCGATTGCTCTGGAAATATGCTTTCGAGATCATAATTCTACAACTAATAAATTCTTATTCTTATTCTTGAAAAATTTTACACACACACACACGTGTGTGTGTGTGTGTGTGTGTGTGTGTGTGAG
>BMAW01076996.1:0-60233 GCA_019974015.1 Nephila pilipes | reverse complement strand
GAAATGAATGAAATTAATCTTAAGTGAAATGAATGAAATTAATCTTAAGTTAAATGAATAAATTTAATCTTAAGATGTAGAAATTTACTCTTTAAACTATACTTTTATATCTAATATGTTCCCTTTGTAACTATGTATGACAGTTCTGAAGTTCATGGTCTCTTATTTCCGTTTATACATTAAAAGTAATTAGAAGATTTTTAAATAAGCACATATTTTGAAAATTCGATAATGAAGCAATGAAATAGGATTCCTAATGTGCATGTTTTAAAAACTTTCAAATATTTCATCTGACCAAAAACAAAGAAATAATTAAAAAAAGAAGAAGAAAATTGTTTTACCAGCGTTTACATGATTTTCGAGTTAATAAGATCTAAATTACTATGGTTATAATTTGCTTACTTAATATATTTTATATTTTGTGTATAGAAATTTAGACATAAATGAGAGCGTGCGTGTAAAATGCGGCTGTCACAGAAAAGCTACAATTTAGATATGCAAAGAATTTATACAGGTAAAATTTACAAAATTATTCTTGAACTAATTTATCAATATTCATCCATTACAGAATAGCATTATTAACTTATTTACAAATGCATACTGAACAAAAATTTAAATTTAAATTTTCTTATATTAATATATGAATTTCAATACAAGCGAATGTCTATACATCCTCAGTGAAAATAGCACTAATTTTTTATTATTAATAATAATAAACAGTTATCAGTAAAGATCAATTTGTAAAATGACCATCACCTTCCTTCAGACTGATTTAAAAAAAACTAAATATAATAGAAGACACTTTCATTGTATAACAGTGAAATTTTTTTATTTTTTGTCGTAGCCATTAGGAAAGATATTTTATGTATAAATTGTACACATTAGATGTCTTATTTAGTTAACACCTAGAAGCCATCCACACCTTTTACCTTTTGTACTTCTTTCCAGTCTCCCCGTAAAATATTTTAAGCTGTATTGAGATTAAAACAAAAGTGATATTTCTTAATTTCATCGCGTTTATGATTTGCTGATGAATTTGATCTCCAATTTCTTCGTCTAGCCTTAGAGTAAACTTTGTTGAACAAATCACAACGCAACTCTGAAAAGATAACCGTAAAGTAAATAGTAGAGATGTGTTTTTTCAATCGATAATTTAATAGGTTCCTATAAGTTCTTTCTGTTTCTATATTTTCTATTTTTTTGACGATATTAAGTTTATTTCATTCTTATTTAAACTGCTGAATTTTAAACATGTGTTTTAAATTTAAGACATATATATTTAGCATATTTGAATTTTTAGAACTACATTTTTCCCTTTTTTTGAAATGTTTTCAAAAATTGCATATACTGAAAGAAATTATGCTGTTTTAGAATTGATGAATTTTATCAATCAATTTGAATTTAATGATTACTAACATTTCAGAGAATATTATATTTAATACCTTTTATAAATACATATAAAATATTGTAAGATTCTCAATGCTCATTGTTATTCACTTCTTAATTTGGAAAAAAAACAAAATTGTTTTGTAACAATTTCTGGATAACTTTTTAATTACACCAAGTATATATATATATATATATATATGTGTGTGTATGTGTGTTCGAGGAATAGACATCATATATATATATATATATATATATATATAACACATCAATCAATAACTCCCAGACTAACATTGAAAACAAATTTTTTTGCAAAATTTTTTTTGCATCATCAACATAACACCTTTTGTTAATCACCTTTTAGGGTGATACAATCATTCCAATGATTTTCGAAATCTTTTTTTTTTCCCCAATTTTTTTTTCTTTTTCTTTTTCTTTTTTTTTTTTTTTTTTCGCAAGAAATCTTTTTTGTTGCGAGTAAATAGCGATAAACAGCTTTCTGAATCATCGACTCGTTGCTGTTTTTGTTCCATCGAAAGCAATCGCGGCACCCACTTGGAAAAAACCTTTTTCATGCTCAATTTTTCATGAAGTATAGTAAATACCCTTCCATATGATATCTGTGTCATCTCAGCAATCTCACGGAGCTTCACTTTACGATCTTTCATTATAATTTTTGTCACTTCACTCACATTTTCCGGTGTAACGGCTTCCACAGGTCTACCCGAGCGTTCCGCGTCATTTGTGTCGGTACGACCACGTTTAAACTCGGCAAACCACCGACAAATCGTTGCTTTTGATGGACAAGAGTCCGGGTAACATTTTTCAATCCATTGTTTCGCTTGCACGGTGTTTTTCCCCATTAAAAAACAATGTTTTATCAGAACACGAAACTCGGTTTTTCCATTTTTTAAACAAACTACAAAACGACTTTACTCCAACCTCGATAACTCAGCTGTTTCTGGTTCGATCGACTTAAAATTTTGACACGTTTCAAGCAAAGGTTAGTACTCTAGAAAGACCTGGTTACTGGTTTACTACGAGTGCCATCTCTGGGTTAGTCTCGGGAGTTATTGATTGATATGTTATATATATATATATATATATATATATATATATATATATAATACTATTACTCGAGCATTTTCTGAAAAATTTATTGCTGCTCTGTTTTAAAATATGCGTTGTAATTATCATTGTAATTTATTTACCACTGGAAAAATATTTATATACAATATATATAAGTATCTAAAATAAAACAATGTATTCATCTTTGTTTTCTTAATTTATAGTAAGATTTCTGGAAAGGATCATAGTCTTGGTCCATATTTAAATGAAAAGTATGATGTTCACAAATTTCATTTAATTTCTTTTAAATGCTTGAATCGTAAAGTAATTCTGTTTATGACTTGAAAACAACAAAAAATATATATATAACAGCGATTTACGACATGTGTACAAAATCAATTTTTTTGTTGCAATTATAATACATTTATATAACTTATGTTTTCCTAATACACTAGGATTTCCATCCATTAATTTGTATGTAATCTATTGTCCGTGGTAGCCTAGAGGTCATGGTCGCTGCAGGTCAAGTAGGGAGTTAAAGCCTTGATACCATTCAAAACCAGGAGAGTTACCAGAGCTGATACACGTTAATATTATCGGAGCTCATAAGTTAAACATTCTTTGCTAGTCATAAGTGGGGTTTCCAGCTCAGGTATCTTCTTCATTTGACCAAGGTTCAAAATTATACGTTCCTTTGTCAAAATACCCTTCGTTTTGCTTCTAGTGCGACTTAATAAAACCAACCATGCAATGTATAATACCAATTCTAATATTTATCAAAAAATAGGCAATTGCGCTTGGAATCATCTAGCAAATTATTCGTTCTGCTGATTTCTCCGTGTTTTTATTTGAAAATATTAACCAATAATTTACTTTTTGTGATTAGAGAATAAATAACTAGTCAAAGAATAACTAAAAAAAAAGTTCTTATACTGCTTATGACTTAAGTATATGTTTTAGCAACAAAATGTTAATTTGTCTGCAAAATATAGTGCAAAACAATTTACTCTGGGGTATACTTCATTAAATCGTTTTGTATGAGATGAAATAATGAAAAATATCGTATACCACTTGAAATTGAATGAAATCTTTTTTTAATCTTTACATAGGAAAGAGTGTTAAAGATTGCTGCTATTCGAGCCCAAATATATCTGAATCATCAAAGAACTAATTGAAGCAAAATAGCGACAGGTGAACTCCAATACTCTTTCAATAACAAAAATAATCTATGAATGACCAGGCTAAATACAAGGTGTGTATGTTGTGATGAAATGAAGGGCTTAATATTTTAGCAATAATCGAAAAGTTAGTTTACTCTAGAAATGTTCCACCGGGAGTCTTGTGATGCTCTTTTTTTATTACTAAATTCTACTGCTATCTTCCCAAGCACGGTTAATAATTATTAGACACCAATTCAAAATACGTAAGAGCAATATAAAATACTTTTAAGTAATCATTGAAGAATAATTATGATTACTCTCTTTCAAAACTCACTTACTTCCTCAGTTCTAAATTAAGATCAATAATAAAGTCTTAACTGACCAATTCCCTCGTTCTTATTTAACCACTTATGGGAAAGAACAGATACTTATCTTTAGTTTTCAACTAAAAGCGTAACTGTGTTGCTTTAATTTGACTAACAAATATACATTCTATAAAAAAAAATACGCAGCAAGAAAAAGTTGTCTGATAGAGACAAAAATTGGCGGATAGGAAAATTATGTACAGAATAGAGGATGATTAAACTTTCAGAAAAATTGAATGATTTATTTCGGAGTTACAAAATAATGAGCTCTATAAGTTGTTGACCCACCGCATTTCAGTAGAAAGGTGATGCGTATGCAAATGTTAGAAACAAAACGTCATAGGCGCCTTGAGTGCCCTCAAAATTTGTTCAATGGTTGCGTGCAGTTCAAGACTACAATAAAAGAAAGAACGAATGCGCAATAAAAGACCTGCAAGTGCAAGTAAGTTCTTTCAAAAAATAAGGCTAGAAAAAATTATTGGATGACTTCACGCGTGGAAGAATGATTGGAAGGGTGGAAGCAGGGGGTAGTTTGACCAATGTAGCTTAAGAGTCCAAAATCAACAAAAGCATCGTTTCGTGCAATTTGGAAACATTCCAAACCACAAGTGCAGCTATGAGAAAGGTTAGTGCTCGCTGCCATAGAACGAATACTGCACTGAATGACCAATATATCATTCTGTAGGCGAAAACAGCTCGAAACCAGTCAGCAAGCGCCATTTCTTGACAACTGCGTACAGCAACAGACAGAAAAGTGTAGCGGTTTACTATAGCCAATCGCCTTTAAAGATGTGTCCTATTAGCCCACCTCCGTAGCACTGCATCCCTATGAAAGTTGACCTTCGGCGGCACCGTCTAAAGTGATGTAAAGAACAGAAAATCTTGCCATCTCATCTATGGTGTAGGGTCCTCTTTACAGATGAAAGTGTTTTCAATGCTACAAGCAATTTTCAGCTCCAGTTGATCTGGAGAAATGTCGGGACGCGGTTTCATGCCAATAACATTACGGAAAGAAACCATTATGATGGTCCTGGTGTTGTCGTCTGGGCTGGCATTATACAGAATGGGCGGAATGAGTTCCTCGTTTTTGACAGAGATTCTGTAACCGGAAAACGCTATTGTAATTGGGGTGATCCCTTCTCGTGTGCTCTTTTCCGATGAGCTATTGTACCAGACTCCGATTTAAGGATAACAATGAACTGACACACCTGGCTTCTGATGTTCAGCAGCTAAGGGAAAAAGAAAATATCACTTGAATGGATTGGCCAGCTATATCCCCTGATTTAAATCTCATAGAGCATATGTGGGACGCTATGGGATGATACCTTGCAACTGGATTACATCCTGTGGGGAATATCCAGCAACTGAGACAGTTGATGGTTGAGGAATGGGTTATCTTAGGTCGTGAACTGTTGGAGATTCTGGTGCTGAATATAGAGAGACGGTGCGAAGCAACCATTGAAGTAAGAGAGGAAATATCCCATACTAAGGAACATCTACTTGTTCTTCCTATTTGGGCAGACAATTATGTGTAACATTACTATGAGTTTAATAAAGCTTTTTTTTGTTTTATTTCATAATATATGTATTTTATTCATTTTTACACATCTACGTTTTCGTCTTCGTTTAAGCATAAAATGCTGTTTCTCATTTCTGAATTCCATGTCTCTCAGATGATTTCTAACATAGTTATGGCAAAAAAACACATCTAGCTTAAGTTTGGCACACCAGTGTAATTTAAGCTCTAACCATAAGAGAAAAAAAATTATGTTAAGAGTTTTATGGTTGGAGGATCTTTATCAGAACAAAATAACTGTTGAATGTCGTATTTGAACATTTAAAGCCGGAATTTGAATATTACGTAGAATGTGTAATTTTGGTTAAATTATGATTTAATTATCCACAAACACACACACACACGCACACACACATACACACACACACACACACACACACACATATATATATATATATATATATATATATATATATATATATGGGGTACGTGCGCGCGTTTGTATCGAAATATGTAACACGAATCTACACTAGCTATATTTCTTTTCCTTATTAACACCTTTAATGGAGAGAACATTTTATAGACACTTTAGAATTAAGAGAGCATTTATAGACATATATAGAATAATGATTTTTCCTTCTTTGAAGAATGCGTCTAGCGTCGCAATTTCTATGGATCTAGGATCTAAATCAGTAGGTCTACAGACTTCGCCCCACGAGGTCCTCTCATGCGGCCCATGGAGACGTTAAGGAAAAAAATTACGGAAATTTACATGTATCTTGCCAAGATCATCCGCCGTTTACATGGACGTTACGGATTTACTGAATTAAAATAGAGGCGGCAGTTGTGCATTATGTCCACCAACCATCACTATACTGCGAGATCTTATTCGATGCTTACTTTTTCTACTTTTGTTCACCGCCGATGAGATGATATAACGGCTTCTAATAGCAGAATGTTAAATATATTGCTGCTTGATCAAGACTTGATTATTTTGATCGCAGTTTGCCAGTTGCAGTGACTGCTACGATGAGGAGATGCTGGTGGTAGTTGCGTATAACTACGAAACACGTTGTACTTTATTTAATTAGTAATAATTTTCATCGCTTAATTACAGACAGTGTTTAAGTATTGGAAATGTCGTTCCTTTAACAAGAATTTTCCAAATATTCTGAAGAGGACACATTAAAAGCAACAAACTTTATATCATAAGCGGATATATTTGTAGATTATATTGAAGCAAGTTTAACTTCCTAAATCATATCAGGAGTATTAAAAATTGTTTCGGCTCATTTGCAGCTATAATTACAAGGAAATGAATTCGTATAATAAGGTTTTTGAGCGATATTGTGTGCAAGGTTCTTTCAGTATCATTATTTATTCATATTCAAATCACTTTATTTCGGTGCCCAAGGATAGCCGAGAAGAGGAAAAGAAAAATAGATTATAAGTGTGGGCAATTTTAAAAAGAGTGGAGTTTGAAATAATTCTTCAAATCGTGATGAAGCATTGTGAGTGATTTGAAACGAAAACTGTGGTTGTGATGAAAGAATACAACCAGCGTCTTCATCATCGAAGCAAACATCAGGAGAAATATGCACCGTAGTAGGGTGAAATCCATGCCGAAAAAAATTTCTAAAATAATAAATCAACTCACATCTCTGAGGGAATAGTTCAGGAAATCCTCAAATGAAATGAATTCTTAACTAAGGCCAGTTATAAAGTTGCCTACGTCCTGGCTAAAAGTGGCAAACTGTTTGCAGATGTTGAAGTAGTGAAGGAATGTTTACTGGAGGTGGCTGAGAAACTTTGTCCAGGAAAATCGAAACAATTTTAAAATGTTGCTTTGGATGCAAATACCAATCCACCCCTCAACTGTTTCTGTTCGTTAAAGATGTGGATGATGGCATAAACATAACACAAGAGCTGGCTTCCCTTTATAGAATATATAGCACTATTACCGAGAAGATATATTCAATGAATTGAAGAAAAAAACATTTTATGATTATAACTTGAACTGAACTAACCATAATTTCTTGACTATTGATGGATGAAAGAACATGAGTGGGGTAAGAAAAGGCTTGATTGAAAAAGTGAAGCAGATGTGTAATGAGAAAAACATTCATCAACCAATGTTCCTGCATTGTATTATGCATCAGCAAGATTTGTGGGCGAAATATGTAGACATTAGCAGTATACTGAATCCTGTGGTGAAGATAGTTAACTTAATAAGGTCACATGGGCTCAATAATAAACAGTTCGGAGATATGTTGAAAGATACGGACCCAGAACAGCAGTAAGATGGCTAAGATGCGAGAAAATTACGAGGAGAGATTATGAATTAAGAAAGAAATAGGTGACTTCTTGGAAAGTATAGGCAAACCACAGCTATTACTGTCTGATGAAGAATGGGCTTTGAAATTGATCTTAGCTGCAAACATAATTTGTGATTCAAATTTCAGAATCTAAAACTTTAAGGAGAGAAAGATCTAATTTCTGATGTATACACTCATCTAAATACCTTCAGATCTAAACTTATTTCGTTTTTGAAACAAGTACAGACAAACAACCTAAGGCACTTTTAGTAGTCCGAAGTCTTCATGGCTGAAGCAACAGCTGATTGCCTCACTTCTAATGCATGCAAGACCATCAAAGACATTCGGTTGCAGTTTTAGAAGCTGTTTTCTGACTTGGACTCAAAGGCTGAGAAGAAGTGAGACTGTTTCAAAACCTATTTAAAGCAGATTTACAGTTGCCCATAGGAACCGCTGTTGGAGGACATTGAGTTGTAAACAAATGACCTCCTTAAGGACAAGTTCAGAGAAGGACTGGTGGGTTTTTACCAGTTTTTGCCCAAGAAAGCCTTTCCAAATGTCAAAACTTTTTCATTAAATTACCTTTCAATCTTAGAAACAACATATTGTGTGAACAAACATTTTCAAGGATGAAATGCATGAAGAATAATTTGAGAACAAACTTTTTTTTATGATAATCTTAGTTATTATCTGCTGACGTTAGGGACATCAAATCTAAAGCCAGAAATGTCTGCTATTTTGGAAAACAGAAAACAATTTCCCCATTCCTACTAATACATGTTTTCATGTGTAATGTATCAATGGGTTATTAAATAACTGAATAAAATAATATTAAATAGGTAAGTAAAATCAACATCTATATCTTGATTACTTTTGTTTGGACTTCGAGAGTGTAGTTGCCTCCCAAATTGTTGTTTGATAGTTAATGCAACCCTCGAGCTGAAAAGTTTCAAGATTCCTGATCTAAGCATTTCAGCCATCTAATATTATTTTATTTTCCTCAGTGTTAAAAAGTTTAATCACTAGAGAGAGTGATTATATAAAATTAAATATTATTCGTTCATCAATTTCACTGTTGATTAATTTTAAATTCCTTTGTTTAAAAAACATTATTAAATCATAAAATTACATTAAAATCAATAAGACTTGAAGGGATATATTTATCATATTAAAATAGTAAGCATTTTTTTTTAAAATTTCAATATAACATCCAGATAATTATTTGGATTCAGACCATTTATATATATACCAAAGCATTCTTGAAAAATTACTTTGAATTTTATCATAATGTGTAAGGAGAAATGGTTGCTAACTTCTTTATTAATGGTGTCATATATTTACGCCTTTACCGCAAATTCACAATTTTTTCTTACATGAAATTGAGTGTAATTTTATCAATAGTTATTCGGGGAAAGTATTTAAATTATTCTTTATTCTTTATTTCATCTATTTAACATTAACAGATGGCGCAAGTAATACAAACCCACCTTATTTACACATTGCTTCCAGGCCTTCTTCAGGAGTGAATACCAATTCTTTAAAGATCATTTCATTTATGCATGGACTTATATTCTACATTTCTCCTTCTGTTCATTCATACTTTTGATATTTTAACACTGTGCCCTTTAAAATATTAAGGCAGTTATGAACATAATTTTTGCTCTCAAATCTGCAATTAATAACATATTATGAAACAGTTTGGCTGAAATTAACCAATTACAAAGGTGTTTATATTTTTGATGTTAATTACTAATATGAAATACCATTCAGGCTCTAACTTGTATGTAGGGCATATTCTTTTTCTAACAACATGAATTCCGAAATTTAATCGAATATGTAAACATCTTTTAAACTCCTTTAAAAATGTGCATTTCCAAGTTTTTTGCATACATCGATTCTCTACAACTTTCTTCAGCACCAAAAATAAATCTAAATATATGTTTGAAAGATAAGTTTAGTTTAAAATATGCGACGAGTAAAAGACATAAAAAAGTATTCTAGCTTTATATCGAAATTTGAGACACTTTTTTCTCCTTTGATATGGTTTAAAAGTTTTTAAGTTCTTCATTCATGTTGGAACCAAATGAAAAAAATGCAATTTTTACAAACGATAGCTGTAGATTTATGGTTTTCTGAAACTCAGTTTTAAAAAAAAAAAGACTTTTTCCCCATTTTTTTTGTGAATTTGCTATCATATACTGTACATTCTCTACTTTTCTCTGTCAATTTAGTTCTTTAGTTTTTGCTTTAAGGTTTTAAATTGACTCCGGTTTTTCCTTACCTTCGTAATGTTAAAAAAAACCAAATTTAAGGAACGTTTTTAATAAATTGTCTGGTAGTACACTCACTAACTTTTTATGTGTATTTATTACAATATTATTATTTTAACAAGATAATTTCTTCATATTTTTATCGTTTTTTTTAAATATCTTTTGTAGAGTAGTCATTTGAATTTTCACATATGAAAAATATTAGATGTCAAAAGTTTCAAAAAGATGAAAAACAGTGTATATTTTAATATGTGCATTTTATTTTCAATAAAATATTTTGAAAGAAATCTCTTACTGAAAAAAAATCATAATGTAATAAATGCATAAGTAACATTTAAGGAACGTATTTAAGAAACTGGCAGTGGCAAACTTCTTATGGGCATTCAATGCATTATTATTGGCTTAAACGGGAGAATTTCTCCAAAGTTTGATTATTTTTTTAAATCATATATTAACTATTCATATGATTTTTGACAAACAAAAAAATCCATATTTATAATGTTTGAAAACGAGGAAAATATAAGAGTATTTTAACTGGGAAATATCTTTCTGGATAGTTATTAGAGAAATAAGAAATAAATAAAATGAATAAATAATAAATATAATAACCGTTAAAAATAATAACCAAGTAATAAATGCATAAAAACTTTCAGACTGTACTTTCAGTAATTTTTTAAAGTATTCATTGTTCATTTCTAACTGCACGCATAAGGAATTTCTTGCATGAAGTAACCATTTTAAAATGAAATATGAGACAGATGATTTCTCTGAAATTTAAGTATAAAGACAATAAAATTTTTAAATTTAAAACTACCAAAACAAATATTTGTATTCCTTAAAAACTAAATGTAAAATAATATTTTCTCTACCATTTTATTCCACAACTAGTTCTTAATGCCTTGTAAGCGTAATTTGAGATTTCCAAAAAACTTCAAAAATATGTTTACGTACCAGATGAATTTTAATATTTTTGCTTACGATTACCGTAAAATCTTGTACGGACTTTTTTTCTTCCACATTTTGGTTCGAAAAACGAGGGTGCGTGAAAATCAAAAAAAGAAAAAAAATTAAATTTCAAACAACGAACGTGCAGCAATTGTAAGAGATTTTTGTAACACGGGTGCTGCGCCGGTGTTCTTTTATAAAACTGGTTTCCTTTTAAGCAAACGGGAACTTATAGTAAATGTCGCAGACGCGTATATATCGCATATTACGACGGCATCAATTGTTACGAAATGGAAGTAATAATAATATATTAGTTATGGTCTAGTGAAAGTGATTAAGCCGGATAATTTTACAGTATTGTTTGTTTTGTATTACAATTTAAGTTTTTTTTTCCTGTCGAATTTGACGTTTTTGTTTCTTTTTATTCAAAATTTCAATTATGTTAATAACTACTAGTGCAGTGTTTTTAAATAAAATATTGAAAAGTTATGAGTGCGTATTATATTCGAATTTTAATTTTTTTCGAAAATTTAATGCTAAATCACGTATGCGTATTATACGCGTGTGCGTATTACAGTCAAGATAACGGTATATCTTATTCCATAATTTTTGGTGATTTTTAAAATAGCAAAAATTAAAACTTGGGTATATTAGAGCAATATTTATGATATCGATTCCAATTAACAATTTTCGAATTCGTGATTCATTTAATTACAAATAACATACTGCACACCAATTGCATAACACATTGCGATATATTGTTTGGCAAAAATTACGGATGACAAAATAAATAGCATTAGTGACTTTCTTCCTCTTGTCGAGTTGATAAATTTTTGAAGGGTATGTGGATTCTTGTGGTGGGCTAGGATATTTCAAACACTCCAAAATTCCAATATTAATGCGATGTCATTCCAGAATTGATAAATACTTGACCTCCGTGTCAAGCGACCTCAGTTCACGATTAAAGAATGAACTCTAGAGCTTTCACAAATCAGGGTATAAACACGCAACTCTGAGCAGTTAAAACGCTTTTAAATTTCTAAATATCCAAACAAATTAGTGCTATTTCTTCTTTACTTAATTCAGTCTTAAAATTAATTTTATTCATGACATGTGCTTGGATACTTGAAAACACATATGTAGTGATGTACAAAATAAATTTTCATTGAATGAAAAGGAAGAAATTATTCAAATAAATATATCTATTTACTGGGACGCATAGTCTTTAGTGACGAGTTCCGTTTTCAACTGTGTCCGGATGACAGCGACAGAAGTGAATGGAGACGTCCAGGGCCGCGTGAGGATCCTGCCCTTACTATCGCATGCCACACAGGCCCAAAACAGGGCGTTATGCTCTAGAGTGCAATCTTGTTTGATAGCCGGATCCCATTATAGTTATTTCTTGCACCTTTCACAGCACAGAATCAACATTAACAGCATCGAAATTCAAATATGTATATTTATTTTTTTTCCTTCTAGGACTTCGAGATTTCAATAAGTTTAAAATGTGTTGAACTATAAATAAATAGAAAACTACCTATTTTGTTTACACATAATAAAATGTCGAAAGAGAAAAAGTTATTACGTTGTAGATATATTCATATTTCGAGCATACTAAGAGTTATAAAAATTGAGTGACAAAAATGTTACGATTTTAGAGAGATTTTAGAGGAATGAGTGAAAAGAGAGATTTTAGACAATATCATTTTTCACTCATTCCTGATATACTTCAAGTTTGGAATTTTTCTAACATACAAAAGACAGTTATTATATCAAAGTATATAAGAATTTCTCAGTTATTGGAAATAAATAGTTAAAATAGTTAAATTCTTCTACATTTTAAATTACACTAACACGAAACGCGAAATTTAATTTGTGAACTTATAATTCGATTTAATTATTGGATTAAGATACTTGTAACTTAGTTTCTTAAAGAATTCAGACTAAAATAAAAAACTAGATATTTCTAGTTATAGCAGACTCTTAATGACCATTTAAAGTAGTTTTCAAAGTTAATACAAGACGCAAATGCTTAATTAAATAAAAATGACTATTGAAAATGGAGTAGTTCTCTTTACATGCAGAGACTTCAATGCTCTGAGATTGACCATTTAATGGTATTAGCTTTGGAAAGTTCAATATAATGATTCTAGTTCTAAATAACATTTAATCAATACACATCTAATGAAAGAAAGTACCGTCAGGGTAAAATTTTCAACTATCACTAGCGGACAATTGTTTAAGTGATGGACATGTGATAAAGTTTCAATATTTTATTTTCCGTAACAAAGACGCTTTCAAGATTTGGAGTTATTTATTTTCTCACAAATGAGTATCTCATTGATTACGGATTTCATTAATTGTAGATGTTCTATTGATTATTCCTTGGCATTCTATAATTAAAATTATCATTGTGAACATTTATAGTATAAAATGTGCTTTGGGTATTTTCGAATTCCAAAGAGTGTTTCAATTATTAATTAATTGCAGAAACTACATAGATTTGACCAAAAACACTCTAACGGAACTTAAAAGTGCTACACCCAGAAGGAGTTGTTAAATTTAATAGACTTTAGAGCACAATATCCCCAAATGAAGAGTACTATTGATAATAAAAATAGTTTGGGATAAAATTGTGTACTATTACAGAAAATATAAGGAATTTTGTTATTAAAATTTTTTCATGTTGCATAATTTATAATTCGTAAACTAAGTTATTAACGATGCATTTAGCAGTTTTCTCCAGAAGTTTAGTCGCAAGACATACCAGCTCGTATTAGAAACACGTATGTATAAATGTCTAACATTGAAAGAGGTCTAATACTTTATATGTATGAATTGAAAGCTTCGTATCCTGAAGTCCTTAGAAGCACCGTGTAATGTAAATATTAGTTGCACTCTGAAATAAAATAAAAAGCGCCTGTATACGCTGATCTAGTACAGGTCATCAAGACAGAAAATGCCAAATGTAGACCGCCGTGTTTGTTGGACAGATGATCGTTTCCAATTGGTGTACCACTGCAGCTTGGATACGAGCAGCAGTCAGACAAAATTACTTCGTTAATAGTTATATAAGCATTTTGCTGGACACTGGATTGCATTCTCGAATTCCATTCTCTCTTTTATACATATCTTACACCCAATATAATTGTCAAGAAACGCTACTCTTGTGTACAGCTAAACGCATCTTAATAGGTAAATGACGTTTAGTTGTTTTCAGCGAAGAGTCTCCCTTCTGTTTTTGATATACTGACAATTACAAAAGAGCTCAAAAAAAGAAAAAAGCTCATCCTACTTTGATTTCTGAAAGCTAATCATATTCAAAATTTGAATTAATGGTATGGGAGCGACACACATATAATCAATTATAACAACAGAACTGATTTGGAGATTATTAACAATACATATATAGCTCACCAATTTACGGATAGGCTGATACAGTCTTATATCATAATCTTCATGTTCATTTCACATGAATATATCTATCAACTAGGTAATGCCTTCTAACATACCACATTATTGTATCTGCAACAAGATGATGCCTGGCTTCAAACTGCAGATATGACAAGTCAAATACCACAACCAGTTTAAAAAATACCACAAGAAACGAAAGCTCATCGCACTAAATTAGAATTGTCTCCAATAGAATATGTTTGCAATGAAATGGAGGAAGAATTCGCTGAATCCCTCAGCACAAATAATAGATGAACTGTCTATACGAACCACGAAGGCTTGGGGAGACATAAGCCGCCAGCAAGTCATTAAATCACTTATTGATTGGAAGCCAGTACGAAACAAAGGACGTACTCCTGGTGAGTACTCTCTGTTTTTGTAATATTCCATCAAATTTTATCAAATCCACATTTAAATTCCAAAAAGTGTATATTACAACTTCAGTTAGTTAACTAGTAAATTCTAATAAAAAAAGAAAACTTCTTCAAAATATTTCATTATTCAATATTATTGCATTAATATTCAGCAGGATGGAGAATACGTAAGGCATTTTGAATTTTTAGCTTAATTAAACACTTTTTTTAATTTCTAAAGCTTTAGTTTCCATAATAATACTAAAAGAACATTCGTATTTTTTTTTCAAATAAAATATTGTTATTCCTTGATTAAAAAGTAAATTACTTTTGTAGAAATTATTCAACATTGTCTTCATGAGGTAAAATATTTGCTTTTTAATAGTAAATTTTAAATGATTATTTTATAATTTGGTGTGTTTGATATGTTAAATAATTTTTAGTAATAAAAATGTAGCTAACATTACATACACAGCTAGCTACCCAGAACGCAACCACACCATGAAATAAGTATCCACACTTCGTTACTTTTCACTGTACATATATCGCTATGAGATATCAAAAAGATTAATATTTATATACAGAGGCTCATAATGGGTATTTGTATCGCTACTAACAAGCACTGTATGAAGGGAGAAACGTATGCGTTGTAATTGCTTTTTCTTGCGTTGTTTTATGAATTTTACTTTAGCATGCCTCGAGGAAGAAAATTGACGTCGTTAGAAAACGATGAAGGACAAATTGTAGCCCTTAAATAATGTAAATTATTTTTCCGGAAAAATTGTTACTCGTATCGGATATAATAGAATAACCTCCAAGTGTATCTGTGATCAATGGATACAGGAGGTAACGACTGACAGAACGCACCGTTTGAATTATATCATTTTGGCACTACATATGCTGAGAAACTTAAGGAAAGCATCGCAGTGAACCAGTTTCGACGTCGTAGAATCAATGTGAAATGCTACAAATATATTTGTATCAAATCCACAGATGCTTGTTTCTGCAATGGTGCTTTGAACGGTGGACATGTATAAGTAAATGGCATAGTATTGTCTTTACAGATGAATCATGCTTCTGCCTTTAAGACCATGATGTTCATATTTGAGACTCGAGACACCGTGGATATCTTAACTACTGTCTAAAAGTCGTCATACTGATCCTTCGTCCGTTATTATTGCTTTAAGTAGTTTTAGATTCTGCTACTGCACTTGATAATAGGATTTAGGGTAATTTACCCTCCTTCACTCGATAATATAGTTTAAGGTCCCTTCCCTCACTCCCTACTACACATTATTGATACAGTGACAAATCAGCACTATATCTCTAAAGATTTGGAGCCTATTGCCGTCTCTTATCTTAGAGCTAACCCGAGACCATGTATCGAAAGGATAATAGATTACAACACGTTACAAGCAATGTTCAAGTCTTTTGTTATCAAAAGATTGCATTGCTGTGTTGGCTTGACTGTTTTCCCGATCCATCGCTTAACGAACAAATCTGGTAAGCGATTGGCGCGACATACCCCTGTTACACAAGATGAATTTTGGCAATGTGGGGAGGTAGAAAGAGCTGCCATACTCAAATAAAACACCCAATGCTTTCTTCATTCAACACTGAAACGTGTAGCATTGGTTATTGTCATGGAAACCGACTACTAAATTGAAATAATCGTCTTCCTCTCCTAATTAAGGCAAGTATCTTAACTACTTAAACTTTATATTGTGTGTTGTCACCCTAATAAATTTGGTTTTATTATCTCTTGCACTTCTTGGTGTTACATTTTAAAGGAAAGCAGTTCAAATAAAACCAATTTTTAAATGTTAAACAAAAGATGAAGAAGTTATGGTAACTAAATGATGCTACTAATAAAATAAATTTAACTAAAGAAGAAATTTTTTGTTAATGTCAAAAGTTGATGTTACGTCCTTTTTTGAAACAGTGGTAAAATTATCCAGCAATTGTTTTTCAGTATTAGAAGGTTTAAAGAGTCATAAAAAGCGTGATTCAGTAATTTTAATCATTAATAAAATATTTCATTTTTGTTAAAATTGATTCTTGCATCCGAAAAAAAGAAAACAAATAGCTAAAAGCACGTGAAATATATCAGATTACTTTTTGCCACTTATTGTATTTCAAACATTTGCTTCTTGTACATATTGAATAACTGCACCTCATCTATCATGCTCTAAATATGTAAACAAATAAACTTTGGTTAGATACTCAAAACAATTATTTTAATGAAAAAGATAGAAATAAAACAACAGGAATTTACTATCAGCTTTGAATAGAGTTATTATCTTTTATCATTAATTCCTTTGTTCTTTTTTCAATCTCACATAATTAATAGTTTTTAAATGTAAGAACAGAAAACTCGATTATTTCGTTATCAAAAGATTGGATGTAGAACCTCTGACAATCTAATTAAAAATTGTTCGGCTTTTTTTCCACCAAATTTAATTTCATTTCCTGAAGCGTGTAAAATGTTATCAGTGAGCAACGAAGAATGTACAGTGTTATCAGGAAACAATTTTTCAATTTATTCTTTCAAGAACATTTTCCATTTTATTCTAAGCAGCAATGTGATTCTTTTGTTATTATTCCATTCAAAACAGATTCCGGATATCTCTTTGAATCACTTAATTTTCTTAAGATTTTATTTAATTGCCAATCATTATGATTACTGTGTTGTTTGTAAATTTCTCTGGGTGGTTGCACAATTTCATTTTTTTTATCTGATTTATGTAGTTCTGGATTAAACAAAGAATGAGTAAATGACACATTAATAATTAAAATTATCATTCGTTAAAAAAAAGGATTTAACTAAAGAGTCGAGTATGGAAGAATGACGTTAACTGCATTAAATATTAGTTAAATTCATTTGAGTTGATTATGAAAAAAAAAAAAATCTCGACGATAAACTGTTATATCAGTGAACTGGAGTTTTTTGAGCTAGGAAGTGATGCCGAAGTTTATCGACGCATGGCAGCGTATTATTAGTCGATTTATTTTACTTCATTGTAGTCTGAATATATTTTTAGATAAATACTTCTTTCAGATAAATAAAATTCATGAATATTCTGATAAAATAAACATCTTTGCCTTTAATATGTATGATATACCGATATAAAGAGGCAACATCTACTCATAACAATATAAGAAAGAACTGTAAACTATTTATATCGCTTGTCTTAAAGTTACGATTTTGTAAGCATCCTTTAGTTTTCATGGTAAGTTAGTTTTGCAAAGAAAATTGGAGGTAAAAATTAAATTATTAAAAATATAAATCTGTTTAATGAATACCTTAGCCTATCCTTTAAATAAAAATATTGTACTTTTTTATGTTTTTATCTGAAATAAGAGATTTACATAAATACGGTTTCTGAAAATAAAGATGCTCTTTTCAAACAATGAACTTAAAAACTCGGCAATTTTAATAATATTACTCAAGTTTTATTGATAACTGAAGCTTATATAGGAAATTAAAATATACATTTTCGGATATATTTTATATCAAATACATTACTGGCCATTTAATATGCAACACCATGAAGGAAAGCAAATACAAGAAATACATTTATTACAGAGAAACAGTATGTCATGAAAACAAAGTGATTAGATTTTCAAGCAGTTTGGGGATTTATAGGGTTGTTAAATTAGTAGAAACAGCTATCACCCGTAAAAACTAAAACGGATTTAACCCGATTAGGCATAGAATCGAACTGTGCTAGGATGACCTAAGCAGGCAACTCATTCCATGTGCATCAAATCCATGACATGTTTCATCAACGATATTACCTGGAGAGGAGTGGTGGACAGATTCTCCGCAACCCATGACCATATGTTTTCAATGATCTGAAGACCGTGCAAACCAAGGCAACAATAAAATACCATATGTATCGAGTAATGTCAGAACATGGCGTGCAATATGGGGCCTTGCAATATCTTGTTGGAAGATGGCATTTGGCAGGACTCAAAAATAGGACACAACCACTGGTTGTAAGATGTCAGAAATGTATCGATCGGTGTTCAAATTACTGTACATCCAAACTAGAGATGTGTGTGTCGTATACCCAATGGCTGCCCATACCATCACACCAGATGCAGGGCCACTATACCAATATGGATTTTAAGCTGGTGACGAAGATCTCCTCGGAGTCTCCAGATACGTATATGGCAATCAGAATACTGCACTCTGATCCAATACTTGTCAGAAAACACAAAATTGTACCTCTCCTGTATTAAGCTTTGTCGTTCGGAGCATCAGAGTCACCATTTCTCTCTATACTGCATTATCAAGGGAAGTCGAAGTAATGGTCGCCGTGCTGACAGTCCACACTGCTGCAAACGTCGTCGTTCCGTACGAGTGGGTACTAGGCGAGCTGCAAACATGACCATTTCCGGACTAAGGATCCGTGATGTGATTGTATGGTTTCACAGGCCGACATCACAATATGTCGGTCCTCTCGGGTGTTAATCATGGAACGGAGTAGAGATATTATTGTCCATTAGTACGATCCTCAGGAACCTTGCTAAACCAATTCTAACCTTACAAAGCGCTTTTCAAAAGAGAAATTAACTGCTTAACTGTTTTTCGGCAATCACTAAAATCTCAGCCATATTGGACGCACAGTTGTTTGATAATCCTTTGGGAGATTCGATGTGACAGTCTTTGTGAAAAGGAAAGAAATCGAGTACCTAGCTGTCATTAATTATTTGTTATTAAAAACTAATATGCTTAAGTAAATCAAACACAAGCTGAACACTGTGTACGGGGACTCTGCACCATCATCTAGCAACATGAAATTTATGGCAGCTGAATTAAAACGTGACCGTGCCCAGCTTGAGAGACAATCAACTTCCAGGACGTCGAAAAATTGAACCACTAATGATAACATTGCTAAAGCTCACCAAATGTTGCTAAACGACCGTCGAATTAAAGAAAGAGATAGCAAAAGCTATGAATATATCCACAGAATGCGTTTGTCAGATATTAAATCAAGGTTTAGGCATGAGAAGGCTGATCGCGAGTTGGGTGCCACGTTTGTTCATTGTAAAGAGAGAGTTTTTTTTTTTTCATTTAAAGAATTCTTTAAATTAATCCATTACACTATTTTGCTTAAAATGTGATCATTGCTAGCATTTTTTTCCATCGTGATATTAATAGAGATATAGAGTTGTTCACTGTCACTAACAGTCGTCATAATTTTTTTTAAATTTCATAGCTGTATATATATATACATATTAAGACAACTGTACAATTTTTTATGCCACAATTTTCATCTGGCTCTTCTTCATTTTCATCATAGATTTCTTTTAGCTTATAAAATTCATGACATTACATTTTCCTAAGTCTTATTTATAATTTTTATACTCAGTAATATTTAATTCACATTTGAATTAGCAAAATTTGAGGTTCTTCTAAATTCAGGGTGGAGATAAGCACTTAGTAATTTCTATTACATTTTAGATGATAATGGCAAAAAAAATTAAATGTATTAAAATGTTCTTATTTTCATAAAAATTGATTAACATATTCCAGAAAGATTTTAAAGCAATGTTTTTTTATATATATATTTAAACACAGAAATCGAGCCTACATTAAAATATTGTTCTTTTACTAAACATTAAAGTACAAATATCAAAGTATTTTTTTTAAAAAAAAATACTGAAAATGAATTAATATTGCGCAAAAAAAACTCAATTAAATTGAAATACATTGTTAATTGTTTGTTATAAAATTTCCTTTGACATGAAACCGGCTTACAAGAAATAAAAATTCACAAAAGGTGAAAAAAAACAATTAATGTTTATTTTTTAAAAAAAAAATGAAAATAAATGTGTATGATAATTACAAATTTTACCTTTTTTATTTTATTAATTTATTTATTAACATTGAAAGAACATTACAAATATTTACGTATATGCTATCATTTATTTGAAAGATACATACCTGAAAGTATACATTTCTTCTCTATAATTTCAGTTTAGTAACACATTGAATCTCCTTCCTTTGAATTTCAAATTAAATTAAATGAATTTCTATGTTACCTATTATGATGAATTGCACTTTAGCTCAACACAAGTACAGTAAAGATGATTTCTTCTATAGTTTAACTGAAAGGAATACTTTGTTATGTAATGAATTTAATTTTAAATGAAGGAAAATAAAACATTACAATATTAGAACAAACCAAATTAATTACATTATTTTTAGGAATAATATAATCAACATTTATATTATTCCTAAAAATAATGAATGATTGAACAAAAATTTTATCCCTTTAGGACATTTAACTTTATTTCGATATTATCAAACTTCATTTTACATCGAAACTTAGTTGCATGAATGGGGCAACAAAGCTTCAATAAAACATTCATTTATTCTGCAGCCGATAATTTTCTGTTTATTATACCTGCATTGATAAGTTATATTCTAACCCGAGGTCAAAATTAAGGAAACACAATCAAAAGGATTATTTTAATGCAAAAAGTAAACGCAGAGGTGATGATAACATTAAGTTACTGACTACAACGAAGAGATTTGAATATCTAATGATAATTTTTCTGAGAAATTAATGTAGCGATAATTTTCTTTAAAAGTAAACAACATAACATGGAACAATTCTGAATCCGTTTAACTTAGCATAAATGTTAGTCAAAAGAAGAATAAATTTTAATTCGCTTGCTAAGTACAAAGATATTTGTTTCGGCAATTTCATAAATACTAAAGGCAATTAAATGAAAATACAGAATTTATTCGCAATATAAATATATTGTGAGAGCTATTAAGAATACTTGATAAACGTGCTTTAATTTCTGACCCTGCTGTATAGAAAATTAACCTAACAAATTATAACGTTTTCTTTATTGCTTATATTTACGGAAGAATTTATGTTGAACAGCAGTAATGCAGGTTTGAAGAGGTTGAGAAAATTTTTACCTCGTTCCTTATTCGTCATGAAAATTCGAAATTTATGTTATTTTCGTTTTCTTAATTACTTACAAAGAATGAGACACCATCCGATTTTTTAATTATTCATGTATTTCGATAAGTATACAATTTCTTTTCCTCTTTTATAAAACAATTCGTGTTTTAAGATAATTGATGTAAACGAACAATTGCAGATTTCGATGGAAGGCGTCATGGAGGTTATAATTATAAATTATTTTTAAACATCACTGAGTGGAAAGGAACTTCTATTACAAATGCAGCGAAGGGAAAGAGCAGAGATAAATATTTTTGGAGCATAGTAAAAAAATTCCTTAATAACGAAGATTGTTCACAAATACTATACAATGAAATAAAAAAAAATACCAAGTCATGATAACATCCTAAATATATCCTTTACTAGAAATGGTAAGATAATTTTTCACCACAAACCATGTATATGCATCCCAAATAATATCCTTAGAAAATTTAATGAGTCTTGTAGTTATAGCTAGTATCATGTAAGAGGGAATTACTACTCCATTCCTCCCCAATGAAATTCTTACTAGAGTTTCTCTAGAAGATTTAATTAATTAATTACGGAAGAAAAATTCTATAAAAATAGTAGAAACTCGTTATTTTTTAATATCTGGGATATGTCTAGAATTTTCGCGAGTTTTAATAATTATGTTGGGAATGACACTGCTAAAAAACATTAAACTTTGGTTCATAAGCCATTATGTTCAATATTTCACACATAAACCAAATAATGCTCCAAATGTTTCAGTTTTTTGTATCCATATGAGTTTTACTAACAATCTTTCACACGTGTATACTGAGGCACTTCCCATTCAGGAAAGCATGAGACTAATAAGATTTGCAGCAATTGCAAAAAAATTCACTCGGTTAATTTTTTACAATATCCTATATACATTAAGAGGAAACAAAAATAATGGAATTAAAAAACGGACAAAACTTATCATTAGTGGCTTCAAGAAGATCTAAATACCATGAACTATTCTACTGTATTAAAATCTAATATACAAGGAAATAATTTGTCGAAACTATCATACCAAATATCTGAAGAAATGTTAAACTACTTTCAAACTGCATTACATAACCAGACATTGTTCCTAATGAAAGCTTTTCAAACAACCATTGAGACAAAGTTTATACATTTAGGTCACACATTGGACCTTAGGGTACGGTCTATATTCTCCATCTAGGATATACAAGTACTAGCGGTAATAAAAAATATAAATAATCTAATTTCTGGTGCGTCAATAAAGACGTTCTGGTATGGCCTTCATAATAAGGAATATGTGTTCTATAATTTTTAAAATTAGTTCTGGGGATAAAGATATCCACATTTTTTTTTTTTTTTTTTTTTTTTTTTTTTTTTTTTGTTGATCCTTGAAAGAATAGAAAATGCATGAAACAAATTTGTTTCTATTCTATTTCATTTATGAACTTTTTCCAATGAAATTGCAGGGCCAAAACATCAACTCCTGTGGTTAAATATACCTCCCTTTTCAAAGCCTATTTTTGGTCATTCCAGTAAAGTTTCTTGACAGACGAATTTCCATAAGGCTTCCCATCACAAAACGTTTAGATTGGATAAAATAAACAGACCAAGAGAATGACCGCTAATAGCAATACTGATAAATATGTTTGTCCTACAAATTTCTACGCATATCGTGAAAACCCAAGAATTCGAAATACCTGTTTTTAAAATAACTATCAGTAACATCTATTTCTACATGAGTAATATGTACTGCTCGAGAGAGAATATCATCAGTAAAATCTTTTTTAGAATCACTAACAGATCTAGTCTTAATTTTGGCGATTTCAATCTATATCATCCGATGTATGGACTAGACCATTCTTCTAAGCAAAGCAAAGATTTTGTTCATCGACTAACGAAATCGAACATTATTAAGCAGATTATCACTATTTCTACACATAGAAGTACGAGTGTAATAGTTAAAACTAATTTAATAGATCTCACAATATGTTCACCAACCATTTCGGAATGCATAAGTAACTAGTTATGTTTAGACTGTTCATTTGACTGCAATCATTGTCCACCATTATGGAATTCTCATTACTTCAATAGGATAAGCAACTTGTAAAACGGGTAGTTTGGCAAGAAATCATACAACAAGCACAATCTACATTGAGTAACCCTGATGTTGAGCATCTTATTCCAATACTCCATTTACTTACAACTAAAGAGCAACTTATTACAAATCTAGGTACTAGATACAGTCTCAAAATTAAACATAGCACATGTTATATTGTTTCACAAAATATCTATTGTAGTATTAAACGTCTTTCTAATACAAGGCTATCACTACTGATTTTATAGCATTTGTAGTTTAACATTAATTTGCTAGATTCCCATTCTCATGGCTATCTGAATTAAATATTTGGGAATAAAAATTTTCAAACGGACACAAAATATATCTGTTATAAATCAAATAAAAAATAAATCTTTGAAAAACATTAATGGTCTTATAAAGGTATGGCATATCAGCATAATGGTTGGATTGCTCCCGACTTAGTTAAATTAACCAGCAATAGTTCGAGTGTTTTTGCTGTACTTTCAATTACACTTAAATATTACAATCCAATCGCTTAGTAATCAATTCAAACCATTCAATATAATACAAAGTAAAACACTTAGAATTGCAATGAGTCTCCCACAATGGACACCAAACATTATAATTTTAACATTCTCTAAAAGTAAGTTCTTTGAAAGAAAATAATATGGCGGTAAATAAATATTTATTATTCAAATATCAAACGTTATATCTATTCTCTTACGCACCTCAACAGCCTTAGGACGTTGGTTCCTAACAGGTGGGTTACGATCTTCAAGGCAACACCCTTTATCAATTTTAAAAACTAAAATAAAATTTTAAAATTTAAAAATAGGTATTAAGAGCTAGGAATATAATTAAAGTGATGATTATTTAAAAGGGAAGTGCCATTAATTTCAACATAAAGTAATTCTAGCTGAAGTAAAGAATACTGTTTAAGCTCAAATGTTTCTTTATTGACTGTGCGATGTCACATCCTTTTTCAGCTGTATAACATCCTATCAGTTGAATGCGAGAGGGTATTTTTTTTCTGTTCTTCTTTCTTCCTATAGAGTGGGATCTCAATGAACATCACCATCGTCGTGAAATCTCGATATATCAAAGGTGTTCGGTCAGTGCTGGGTGGACATTTTTTTTTTGTTTTGTTTTCTCGTTCAAGTACTCTTTGTGTTCAGGCTCCTATATGACAGTAAGAAGTTTTTAAAATTCATATAATCCAATTAATAAGTATCTTACTAAGCTCCATAACTCATAAGTGTTTGAAGAAATGCAGCCTTGTGTAGAATTTTGTTTTCGCGAAAGATCTGAACAACTATTTAAAGACAGAAATGAACCACTTTTGGAGAAACTATCTAAGCTGTTAAATAGGGCTTAGGAAAATTTAGTAATAAAGGACAGGGATGAATTATGCAAATTAAATAAATTAATAATTGAAAGAAAAGTAACTTAAAAGAATGGAATGAGGCTGTTAACTTATTAATTTAATTATAAACTTTAAAAAGCGGATGAAGTTACTTCAGATTAATAACAAGAAGAATATTCTCGAATGATATAATGAATTAATCCAGTGGTAGGGGGAAAGAAGATGTAATTCGTATTCAAAATACTGAATAACGCTGGTTTATATAACTAAGTGCACAAAATTATGAAATATTTCCAACATTTGTGTAAAAATTATATTCAGATGTGCCTAAAATATTCTTCGGGTTTTGGAATTGTTATGAAAACGCTATACACAAAAATAAAAGCTTTAGTCAGGTAAAAAAATTGTGTACCTAAAACCATTATTCCTAGGTGTAATACCGAATACTATGGTGATTAATCGTCCTCTTTCAGGGAGTACAGTCCTCCTTTTGTAGATTTTGTAGAAGGTGAACTTATTTTAGGTACAGAAATTTACCTTTTTTTCGTACGATTTTGTCATTCGATATATATCCCTCTTTTAATAATAATATAAACTTGTCATACTTAGAGGAATCAAATCCGAGCATAACGGAAAAATGTATCAAAGCAGTCAGAATGTTTTCCAAACCTCTTTCCAATATGTTAAAAAGGATCTAAAACAAATATCACAGGAAATAACAGTTTTTAATTGTGTTTTTTGAATTCATCAAAAGTAAATTGGGCAGATACTAAAAATCGTGTTGAGTTTATATCGAAATAAATGCTTGATATTAAATTGATGACAATTGTCTTTTTGAAGAAATTAGAAAACTGAATGTATATTTAAATTCTGCTAAATTGGAACAATGTGAAAATCAATAAGTTCAAATTGATAAAAGATGGTTAAAATATTCAACCATTCCCAAAATAAACAAATTTCATTTAAAAATTTAGTTATTCTTATTGAATTTACGATGTGCTGCCCTGGAACTATTGCAGCAGTTAAAGGATTTTCTTTCCAATGGTAATGATTTTTGGGCAAGTGAGAAACCAAGATTAAATGTTGATACTCCAGCTACAGAACTTACCGTAAAATTCAATATGAAGAATATTTCTTGCTCTAAAATTTCTAATATGTAGTTAGAAAACGATATATTGACAAAAAATATTCATTCATTGGAAAAAGACTCGCTCGATTAAAGAATTAAAAGGGATGTAAGCATAATTAGTGTGTTTTTTGTTTGAGTTATTAAAATGTTTTATTTATTTACTGTGTACTTTTTCCTTAAATTTTTTGAAAAAAGAAAGAGTTGAAGTAATGTTAAATTCGTATGAAGGCTAAATTATGAAATAGAAATTATTATTCGGAATCTGACAGCGAAAGGGTTTTAAAAAGGGTCGTTTGATCAGTTATTAATGTCAGTGCAGGTAAAATAATAGGTCAATTGAAAAGTCCCCGGCCTGACAAACAGATAGCGCTACTAGAATTAAATCCATATGTGTGTTTGTTAGCCCTAACCCTCAAAAGATGCATGTATAAATTTGACAGCTGTCGGATCATTAGTCAGTGAATTATAGCATTTTGAGTGAAGCAACTTTTGTTATTGTGAAAAAAATGGATAAAAAGGAATTTCGCGTGTTGATAAAATATTGCTTTTTGAAGAAAAAAATACAGTTGAAGCAAAAACTTGACATGATGCCGAGTTTCCGGACACTGCTCCAGGAAAATCAACCATCAAGGATTGTTATGTTAAGTTTAGACGTGGTGAAATGAGCACCGAAGATGGTGAACGCCCAAAAGAGGTTGTTACCGGCAAAAACATTTAAAAAATTCACAAAATGATTTTGAATGACCGTCAATTGAAATTGAATCAAATAGCAGATACTCTAAAGATATCAATTGAACGTGTACATCATATCATTCACGAATATTTGGGTATGAGAAAGCTCTGTGCAAAGTGAGTGCCACGCGAGCTCACTTTTGACCAAAAACAACGACGAGTTGATGATTCGGAGCTGTGTTTGAAGAGGATCAAGCGTAATAAACCCGAGTTGGAGAACATGGCTCTATCATTTTACTCCGAAGTCCAATCGACAGTCATCCGAGCGGACAGCACACGATGAACCCACTCCAAAGCGTGGGAAAACGCAACAGTCGGCTGGCAAGGTTATGGCGTCTGTATTTTGGGATGCGCATGGAATAATTTTCATTGACTACCCTGAAAAAGGAAGGACCATCAGCAGCGACTATTGCATAGCGTTATTGAACCGTTTGAAGGACGAAATCACCGAAAAACGGCCGCATTTGAAGAAAAAGAAAGTGCTGCTTCACCAAGACAATGCACCGTGTCACAAGTCAGTGAAAACGATGGCAAAAATCCATGAATTGGGCTTCGAATTGCTTCCTCATCCACCGTATTCTCCAGATCTGGCCCCCAGAGACTATTTCCTGTTCTCAGATCTCAAAAGAATGCTCGCTGGGAAGAAATTTTCGTCGAATGAAGAGGTGATCGCTGAAACTGAGGCCTATTTTGAAGCAAAGGACAAATCGTACTACAAAAATGGTATCGAAAGGTTGGAGGGTCGCTATAATCAGTGTATCACCCTTGAAGAGAATTATGTTGAATAAAAAACTAATTTTGCCAAAAAAATGTGTTTTACTATGGTAGGCCTGGGACTTTTCAATTGACCTGTTATGTCCTTTTAGATTTCATTAGGATAAAAGGAAGTAATGTGTTACAGGTTTATTAGATTTCATTAAAAATGAAATATAATGTCATGACACTTCCAAATTGTTATGCAAGAAAAAAAATATCTTGCCCTCCTTATTTTGAACATGAGAAATTGGAAAGTAATTTTTTTTCAAGTAATACATCCACAAATTCTATCTAGTTTTAATGCTTTTGATAATCGTACATGTATCTTGAACAAGTCTAATAGCTCATTTTTTTGTGATAAAATTAGTGCTACTAACTAATTCTGTTTCTAAGACAAAGAATATACTTCAATGCATCATCATTGTATAAAACAATATTTAGTCAGTATAAGGTAGAATAAATAAACACAAAACATTTATTGATGAAAAAATAATCAAACTATAATATGTGTTAAAAGTATATAAAATTAATTTTGGAAATCATATGGTAACTGAAATATAGCAATAAACCTAGCCGATGATTATTATCATTTTTAATTTTGTCATTTCTTTGCGCACCACTGACAGACCTCTAATGATTAAACTGATAAATTGACAATTCATTCCTTTGAATAATGGCATAGTTCTTTGAAAAAGCGAAATTCATTTCTCGTTGGCTTGGATTTTAAAAAAATGAATATTTTTCAACCCTTTATATACCGAAATAGATTGGATTAAAAAAAACCTTTTGTTGGTTAATTTTGTAGCGAGAAGAAGTTTTATATATTATTTCGCCTTAAATATTTCATAACTGAAAATTATTTATAGCTAATTACCTTAACTATTTCATATATTTATATATATATATATATATATATATATATATATACTCATATATAATATATATATATATATATATGATGTGATTTTTTGTGTGTGTTATTATTGTGTGTGTGTGTGTGTGTGTGTGTGTGTGTGTGTGTGTGTGTGTGTGTGTGTGTGTGTGTGTGTGTGTGTGTGTGTGTGTGTGTGTGTGTGTGTGTGTGTGTGTGTGTGTGTGTGTGTGTGTGTGTGTGTGTGTGTGTGTGTGTGTGTAGTTAAATAAAAACCTTAAATATTTAAAGTATATTTCAAAACTATTTCGTACTTATTCCAGATACATGTTCTAATGATTTTAAATAATTTCTGAATGAAACTTTTGATCAGGAATATTCGTGAATGGACTGTGTTTAGTTATTATGATATACTTTGAACCCACTTTATTTTTCTAGAATGGAAGAAGTTCAATTCGAATGAATTTTACATTCCATTCTAAGGTTGTGGCAAAAATTAATAATTAGGAGATGCGAATTTAAATTCTTAGAATAAATATGAATTAATATTCTCAAATTCGTATAAATAATCTTCTGCACGGAATTTCTTATATTATTTAATGAAACATAAGTTATAAAATCTTAATCCTTGAGTTATGTATCAGTTTAAGAAATTTTGTGTAATATCTGTGAAGGGAACGATAACAGATATTTTTTAATCAGGTAAACCTTCATAACATAAATAAATCATCAATTTTTATAATTTAATAAAGGGTTGAAAATAGTTTTAGTCTTATATGGAGGTCAATCAAAAAGTCCTTAGAAAATCCAAGTAATGGTGCTCGCAACATCAAAAAAGGTTTATTTTCAGCAAGCATCATAGCTCAATAAACAGCTGCCTGAGTCTCAGTTACTTGTATTCGTGATCATGACGACTTTTTCACCTCAAAAATTCTTCGTCATTGCTCTTACGACCGATGAGACCGCCCTCAACTTTTTGTAAACTGTTTTTATGAAATAACCCAACTTTTCGATCTTTTTTTCATTTCTGGTACATAATGATGAACCCACGTCTTACCACAGGTTGAACCTCGACGAGGCAGCATACAAATTTCGCTTTGGAGCAATAACTACCAAATCTGATCTAACTTTTAATGTAATAATCTAGTATTTATTTTACGGAATCAATCGGCTTTTATTCCGTAGAAGATTTAAGAATGAGAGATGTAGTGCTTGAACCTAAGTAGATTTTTTATCGCTTTGACAAGATAATTTCTCATGTTTGGCAAGATGGTCACTATTACTTCGCTTATAACTTATGCTCAATCGCAGTTTCTATCGGTGAATTCAAACATCAACACTAAATTCTTTGCTAATTTAAATGAAATTTAACAAATCTGTATCTATGCTTCACTAATTCCAATTAAAACTACATATATTACGTTTCATCCATTCAGAGAAATATTCAAACCAAGCATTAATCAATTAAAATTCTCTAAGTGTTAGTTTAAGATGGAAACGCGATAGAGCCCAAACTATAAGTTACATAAAAATATTAAACCAATTCTAAACATTTTGCTTGAAAGATTCATAGCTCAGAAATTTAGAATTTTCGGTTCAAGTGAAAGATGCAATGCGGGCAATATGAGTTTATGAGTTTCTTTACTTCAATTTTAATCTGTTTTCAAATATTCCCCCGACAATAAATGAAATTCTACTTTACCTTAATTAGTATATCTCTGCGTTTTAGAATTAGAGAAATGCAAATTTTGGCAATCTACAAGATTTAAAAGTCTTTTTGATACTTCTATAAAACTATTTTAAGTAATAACATTTGTAATACAGTAATGGTTTCAATTTATGCAAAATTATTTGTTTTATCTTGATGTTGTCTAAGAAGGATACAGGTAGAAACTATCCTACCTGTATCCTTCCAGGTTTACTAAGTCTTTTGAATTCTATAAATTCACTTATATCTTTCATTAAAAAAAATCTTTTTTTTTCCTTCATTTTAAAGTACTTTGATGTGTTTGCAAAATCAGTTACATTATTTTACTTATAGAACTATATTACATAAATAGCAATACTATTACATTATGTGTTATAAATCCTATCTTTTAAAATATTCGCTTCGGTGTATTCGTCTTGCTTTCATTAGAGGCTTACATAGTATTACTTAAGGGGACTTACTACCTTTGCACCTTCAAAAGTTCGATTTTTCAAATTTGATTTTAAAAAATAGTACTGAATGTTAGGAGCATTTTAAAACAAACCGCGTCAAAATTCGACAATTATTACGTCCTGTGCAACAAAAACTGTGATTGTTTAAAGTGGCTTGCTCTATGTAATGCAATGTAAACAAACCTCTTTTTCTCAGTTTGCTATTTTCACACTTTCCCACAGGATTAAAAAAAATCTTTTGCATGCAGAGCTTTAAAATTTTACATGAGTATTATACTTGTAAATCTTTATTCTGTGAACCTCAATTTTGTTAATAGGATGATTACATTTTATTTTATAACATGATACATGAAAAAAAAAGTTACTAAATACAAACTTGATAATTTTTTTAATTTTTCAATTTTTTTAATGTAAGGTAAATTTAAAATTTGAGGTTTACAGAATAAGGTCATTATTTAGCTTTAATTTGGTATAAGAATTATGGTTCTACTGTACATCTTTCAAAAGTCATCTTGTGGGTAACGTAAGGTAAGCTAATTTATTTTTCAAATTTTTGTACGCATATTTCCTGTTGTATAAGAAAATATATTAATTTAATAGCAAAACTTGACCCAATATATTAAACTATGTACTTTATTACACAAACTGGCAAAGTTTCATACTGAAATGAGCAAAAATTGTAGTTTTATGAAGAATTGAAAAAAGTTTGTCAAAATGTTCAACTTTTGATTTCGTAAGGTACTAAGTCCCCTTAAACTTCTATGATTTTATTAATTACCTTTTACTATGTAATTTTGAAATTAAATAGGCAAAAGAGAATCAAGAAGTATGAAAGATGAAGCTCTGATCATAGATGAGAAGTTGAATATAATGAATATGGATAGCAATGATGTGTAAAATGAGAAGATAAAAAAAACCTTTGGTGAAATAATTTTAATTTTTTTATACAAAAAAAGGGTTAAATTAATAGTTACATAATTGTGCATACCTAAGAGTTGCTAAGAAGTGCTTCAACATAGAAGTTTCATTCGTGAACCAAATGTGATGATTGTGATTGTATATGTGTCTGTGAGACTTGAGAAAGTGAAGTGTGCGTCTGTTTAATACGAGTAAATGAATGTGTGATTGTGACAAACTTGACTAATTTCTTAATTAAATGTGTCCCCGGGAGGAATGCAGGGTCACCAAAAGAGAAACTAAGCACCATTTCTTCCCGTAAAAGCCTGAAACAGTCCAGTGAATAAAATATTTGATGACCCTCTTCTGGTACTTCAAATGGGTTTTCAAAAAGTTCAAGAGGGACCATCTCAAATTAAAATAATGTGTTCCGTGATTTTGAGGGTCACAAATTGGCTGCACTAATAACTGGTATTGCTTTAAATACCTGAAGAGTCCAAGTGTCATAATGGTTCTTAATCCCGCATAAAAATTCAATCATTTTGCTGTAGAGGTGGCAATCTTTTTCTTCGTAAGCAGAAATTTTACTTTCCAGCTTGAAAATAAAATTGAAATATGGTTTTACTTACTTTTTCTCGATATTCTTTATGAAAATAATTTTGCATTATTTCTACAAGAAAGGGCTTATTGATTAATTAATCATTCTTATAGAGTTAATTGTTAAAACATCTTAGAGCTTTTGTAATTATATAGATTTATGTTAGCTAATAAAGTAAGATATTAAATTATATTTATTAACATCATGATATTATATTATACGAGGTATGGATATATTTGTTGATAAATTAGAAGTTGTAATTAATAAAAGCAAACCAAGCTTAACTAAAGTTATTACTAATAAAGGTATGAAATGATTAAGCTTTAACCACAAGAAATATGTGGTAATTATGGCCATTTGCTTATAGAAAAAATACTTCTTGAGTGTTTAAAAATGTTTTTAATACTATAAACTCTAATTCGTCTTGATACAAAATTTCTTTCATTTTCCTCTAAAAGATAGCAACTGCATTTTTAAGATATACAATAAATATCGATTTAAAAAAATTCTAATAGAAATATAATAAATCATTACAAATTCCGAGATATTTAAAAAAAAATTATAAGAATTATTTTAAAAAACGGAAAACTTAAATCAAGTAGAATTTTATAAAACATTTCTCACACAAAAGAAATTTATGATTTCCAAAAATAATTAGCGACAAATGATAAAATATGTTTCATGTAATTTACAAAGCTTGTCAAAATTTTCCAATAGTCTTCCAAGACATCACAGAAATAGTCAGAACATTCATCACTTTATATTTTAAAACGTTTTTCTGTATTTCACTTGGTGTGTGTGTATGTCATCAAATTTTCGATCGTTAATTCAACCAACTTCCCCTTAAGCTAGAGCTCTGAAACCTTGGGAATTGTTCTTACTCGCCTAACAATGCAATATTTAGACATTTGCGACAAGTTTTAAATAATACTTCAATATTTTTTTAATAAAGTAGTTTGTGTAGTAACATGGTGCCATCTATGGAAGATATATTGAATTACACAGAGAGAGTGATCTTAAAGTCGAGAGAGATGTGAGGTTTTTTTACAAAGTCTTAACTAATATTTCAATATTTTTTTTATTAAACTTTGTCACCTTTTAAAAAGTTTTTTTTAAAAAAACGTTGGTTTTTATCTCAAATTACATATTTTTTTTCAATCACTATGTTTGTCGGTTTCCCACCTTCCCCCTGTTTTTTTGACAGGAACTGAAAAACTTTCAGTAATAAAAAAAAATTACGCTTGTCCTTTTTTTTTTTGACTGTTGACTGTTGTATTTAATGCCTTAATGGTCACTTTTTAATTATTTTTAGATTTCTTTACATTAGTGAAGGGAACATGAAATACAAAGTTTGAAATTAAGGAACAAAAAGGTTTTCAGTAAAAAAAAAAAAAAGGTACAATATTTCATTTGTTTATATAAACTAGTCTACAGCATTAAGAATATTTACTTTCAAAATCTTATAGAGAATATATTAAGATAAACTTTCAGACTCTGAACGAGCAAAATACCCAACATGCATTGTTTGATACTGTCTGGGGATAGGTTACTACATTATCAATATGCAATGTTTATTTTTCGCATAACTTTGCTTTAGAAATAAAAATATGTATAATACATAAATTGCATACAACGGTATTTAGATACTTAAGATCTGTAAGAATTTATTAAATTTGTATTTCTTTCGCTGATATTTTTAGATTTTATTTAAGTGTAGCAAATATAGAATACCCACCTCAGTACTTATTACAGTATATAAGTTTAAAATGTATGTAAAATTTGTTTGACGAAAACGTAATCGAACATATTAGGAGACATGTCTGAAAAAATATTAATTTATTAAATCAATCTACGATTCTGGTTACTCTACTATGCGATAACTGAACATGATAAAACTTATGCAATTTTGGTCAAGAGTCGAAGATATACAAGTTCTAGTCATGGACTATAGACATGGTTGGTTAGAGTCAATTAAAAATTATTCGCACTCCATAATTTCTTAGCCGAGATTTTGAGCTGTAAAGTCAAGCCGGTTTTTTCCATGTAAAATGATACACAATGAAAAAATGTCGAAGTTCCATTTGATGTTATTAGATGGGATGTGTATGATTCTCTCTAAAATTGGGATTCCTTTACATTTGGTTGACCACGCTTTCCGAACAATAAAGCAATAAAAACACTAATTAGAAAGTCTAAAGCTATTATACGATAGCCAGACAATGTTTTGTCCTTCATTTGGTCATCGTCAATCAAACGTTGATCAAGTTTTTTAGCACTTGTAGTAACGGTAACATTTATATCAACTTTCTTATTTACAGTGTATCGATTACAGTGGAATTTATGATTCCTATTACGACTACAACTTGATCCTCCCATTTTAAAATTCAAAAATAATACTTTGTCTAATAATATTTCAGAAGTAAAACAATATTTAATCAATGAAAAAATATTTATAGTGTAATTTAAATAGCCTATAAGAGTAATTTCGATTTCCAATTGCAAGATGTATACAATATGAGATATTTGCCTATTGCCATTCACTTTCGCAGAAATTCATGAAAAATAATCTAAAATTTTGTGGCTTGCTTATAGAACATTTCATTAAAAATATAACTATAAAAATTTCATATTATTTTGCAAAAATTACTGTAAAATTATGAAAAATCATCAACTTCCGGTCTTTTAGATGGTCTTAAAGTAGTACTTCTGGTTTGGTTAACTGCTATGATGTATTTTTTAAATCATTATAATTTTATTTCGACTTATCCTAGACTCAAAACAAAAGCAGTTTTAGAACGCTAATGAGTTAATTTTTAAAATGGTAAAATAAAAAATAATGTAAATTTTGGCTGAATATCATGTTTTAAACGTAGTCAGTCATCATAATATAGATAATGTTTGGGTAATCTGCATTTCGATTTCCACATCTCCTTTAATGAGCTGTAGTTATTGTTCTGAAGATTTTATGTCTAAAACGCTATGCAGGTTGTCAAAAAGAAAACAATATCAATGTTACCTGTATTTTTTTTCTTCTAGATCAGTGGTTCCCTAACTTTTTTGACTCATGGACCCCTTTTAATAGTCAAAACGTGCCCATGTATCCCCAAATGGAAAAGCTACATAAATGCATAGTATAAAAATTACAAATTTAAAAAACATTTTGTTTAAGTATTTATTGAAATTATAACTTTTGTTTAAAATAAAATTTAAAAAAAGTAATGACCTGGATTTACTTGATGAGCCGTTTTAAGTGTATTTATATCCGGCTGAATGCTTGTGACTAGCAACAGCATATCCCCACGAGCACTAATTCCTAGTTGGTTTCCTTTTTTTTTTGTGACGAAGTTCCTAACGGTTCTGAATCCACCTTGCACCATATATGAAGACAGGAGAGCAGTCAATAACGGCTGTACTATAATCCATAATGTAGAATAAAAAATTGGGATCTGTTTTTGTAATCAGAATTTGCAGTATCCTTGCTCAAACATTGGATTCAGTTCCTCATTTGTGTATATTTCAATAAGCTGATCCTGTATTAGTATGTATTAATCTGTATTTGAGATCTGAGTTTACCCACGCCCAGTCACACAGTCAAAACCCAGTCTGGAATATACAAGTGAAGATCGTCTTTCAAATCTTTGATTCATGTTTGCATGAAGAGCCGTTAGATATTGACAGTAAGCAAGCAAATCTTCATCTCTATTTTGCAATTTCGAAAGATTTGGAAACTGAGAACATTCTTTTCTTCCCAAGTTTTGTTTGTTCAAAAAAAGTTTTGTAACAAACGCAGATATTTCGCTTTTAGTTTCGATTAAATTTAATCAGTCATCTTCTAGTTTCAAATTAGTTTCGTTATATTTGGCAAATAAATTAGTCATATATGCTGTGTCATTTTTGAATTAATTAAACTGTGTCGCAAATCACATTGTCTTTGCTTTCCAGGAATTTCAACATAAAATAAAAGAATGCATAAAATCGATTTAAATATGCACTTTTAGATAACCAACGTACTTTTGTGTGAAGTGGTAAATGATTACAGACTTCTTCATTTTCCAAACAAAGTTGAGCAAATAATCTCTCATTGAAGGCATTCCTTTTGATTTTATTAACTGCTCTAACGACATAATCTAGTGATCATACAAACGTTCACTAAGATATTTTGTGACTAAATGATGATGAATTACACAATTTACTGAAAATATATTCGGTATAGCTTGTTTTAAGTAAGCCAGAAAGCCTCGGTATTTTCCTACCATTGCCGGAGCACCGTCAGGAGCAACAGAAATGATATTAGTCAAAGGTATAGCTTTTACATCAAAAAATCTTTTTAATTCAGTAAATAACGTTTCACCTTTCATATCGGTTTCGAAACATTTGGCAAAATAACAATTATTGGCCAAATTATTCTTCTTTTACAAATCTTACATATTCTAAAAGTAAAGCTTAATTTCCTGGTTAAGTGGACTCATCAAGCTGTATAGAAATTCAGATGTTTTTAAGTACTCACATAAAAAATTTTCTACGCACAAAACCATTTCGTCAATCCTTCTTAAAACTGTTTTATTACACAGTGGAATTCTTTTTAAAATGTCGAAAGTGGTGTGTATTTCCTTACTTACAGCAGATAAAATAAGTTCTTCACCTATAATGTACGGCTTTCCAGACTTCGAAATCAATAACGAAATGTTAAAAGAAGCATGCAGTCCATCGTCATCTCGATTAGATGTTGTCCATATGAGTTGTTGTAGTGACGGTGTTTTCAAATATTTTTCTTTGACAGTTTGAAAATACGTTAAATCCGTGTATTTTTCTTTTTTTTTTTTTCTGTTATTTTGGATTTTTATTACATGTCCCTTCAGCTTGAAAGGTTTCATTGAATAATTTGACATGGTTTTATTACATAGAAGATACATGGTAAAGTATTATTTCCTGGTGATGAAATAAAGCCATACTTCAAATATTCAACAACGTATTGTCGACAAGGGATATATGAAAATTTGTATATCAAATGTTGTATTTGCAGCTAACCACTGTTACTTATAATTAACTTTTTCAATGGAATGCTGTAGTAAAGCTCTTTTGTATAAATTAATTGACGTAAGGATAAAACTTCATGTAATATTGGAATAATATATAATTCTCAACAAATAATTTCTTTCAAAAAGACATCTGTATAAAGAAAACTTACAATCTCTTCCTAAGTTTTTAATTTAAAAAAAGAGTAAACCTTAATTAAATTTAAAGGGTTACTTTTATTACCTTTTTACTTTTTCAAAATATATAGGGATTACTTTTTACTTTTTCAATATAGTAATCCCTTACTATATTGAAAAATGTGATATATAAGTTTTTTTAAACAGATAAATTTTATTCAAGTATTATTACGTAACAAAAGTACACTCTCTATGTAACAATATAAAAAATACAACTATATTAAAACTAACGTTAAGAAATCGTATTGTTATTACTATAACTTATGCTATAGCTAATCCCTTAATGTTAGTTACTATATTGAAAAATGTGATTGTAATTTTTCAAAAGAGATCAATTTTATTCAAATACAACTATACTTACGTAACAAAAGTACACTATCTGCGAAACAATACAAAAAATGCAACTAAATCACAAATACAAAGCTTTTTTTTTTTTTTTTATCTAAAACTGAAAAAATTTGTTTATACACTTCGTATCAGCATAACATAGAGCTAAATTGTTGATAAATGTGCTATTCTTTTATAGTTTATGTTTATATTACAGACAAATTAGAGCATGTAGCGGCGCTATTGCGTTCCTGTATAAACCTGTTTTCGGCCGTCTGTCTTGCACCGTGTCATGCTTGTTATTAACTTAAGTAATTAGCATCATCCAGAACTATTAATTCACAGGCGTGTGTCGGTGAATTTTTTGTTATTTTCATTTTTGAGGGATTATCTCAGTTTTTGTATTGTTATTTCGTTAGGGTTTTTTGTGGTTAGCGTGTAGATGGAAATTGAAAGCTTAAATTTATTGAAATAAATTGAACAATAACTGTATAAGTTTCAGTAATAACATTAAAACTAGTAAAACTCCCTATTGTTACTATAAGTGACAAATCAGTGGAAATAAGTTTTGTCAATGTTCATTCTCAAAAGGTATTACATAACGCTTAGTGCTTATGTAACGTACTGTATTTTATGTACCCACCTATATTTATATTTTACTCAGGACGTAAAAATCGCTACTAATTTATTTATTGTTATTTGTTTAAATTTCCATAATAATAAAAATTGATCACAATTTCATTATTTTATATTAAACCATGCACGGACCCCTTGACATTGTTTGGAAACTCCAAATCAAATTTAATTTTCCACGGACTCCCTTAATGATATCGGAAACCCCTGGAAATCCGTAGGGACCACTTTGGGAAACATTATTTGATCAACTTTGGGAAATATTATTATTTGTGAAACATTATTAAATCTATGTCGAGATCCATGATCTTCGACATAGACTTAACCATCAATACTCTAAACAACAAGATAGAAGATTCTAACCAAATCTTTAAAAAAACTTAAAGATTATACACAAGTCAGTTTTTCTTTTGTTAGTTGTCTCATCTACAGATTCGGCTCAAAAATCAAAATTGCAGTCTGTAACTCCTACTGATTGATTGATTGATTGATTGGTAGATGAATGGATGGAAGCACGGATAGAGATCATGTAAACAATGATAACCTCGCTCTCAGGGAAGATTATTTGATAAGTCTTGATCGGTGCACTTCTTATCCTTTCTCGAAGTCGTGGAGCCATTGGTTAAGTGTGAAATTGACACTGAAACCCTCAAGTGACTTTATTAGATGTCCTTGCTTAATACACTCTAGTATCTATTTTCAAAGTAAAGGATATTGATTTGCTTATGATATGCATTTAATAAAAAATTCACATTTCTATGCCGGCTTTAATATTTTTAAAATGGTTCAGGGAAAGTTGATAGTTATTTAAGATTGTGGTTTTTTCGTAACTCCTAAGTGATGCACAAATTTGAATTTTGTCCGTATAACGCATATATTTTCTGGTACACTTTTGAAAAATGAGAAAGTTTATTATTTGGAATACATTAATTTTTAAGAAGCCATATATAAAAATTTCCAGGTATTCAATAAAAGTATCGACGTTTAATACAACTTAATACTATAATAATAATAAGATTAAATATATAGCGAAATGCTTAAAATTATAGCGAACTTAAATATTATTCGAAGCATTACTTCCTACAAAATATAGTAACATTTGTATGACTTTATACGATTGTCATATTTTTACATAAAATATTCCAAAATAAAATGAAATAAGCTTTTCATATGCTTTTTTGATTTTCTTCATTTTTCTGAAATATATTGATTTATCTATTAAGCAAACACACAGTGCTATGAAAGAAAGACTTATTTTTTGTCGCAAATGTAAACACATATACGCTCAAAAAATGGATAAGCATGCCACCAGAGGTTGATATACATAAGAATGACTTAATATAATCTCATCAGTTTATCTAAAACACATGAGAAGATGTAAAATGTAAGTAATTTTGTAGCAAATAATATTTTGAGAATTATTCACTAAGAATGATTGAAGTGTCTTTATATGTAAACAAAGAAACAATTCAAGCCAACTTGCATGAAGAATCAAGCATATTGGAAATGTTGAGATAAATTTGTTTCACATATTTTAACAAAAATCAGTGAGAAGTACACATTGTAGTGGCAACATTTCAACCACTGAAAAAGATCGAAACTTTTTTAAAATCCATATTTATAGGTGATCAAATTTTGTGCTTTTAATAACAAATCAAAAATCCTAAAATAATTAGATAAAGTGAGAAATCCAAATGAAACAAAAAAAAAAACTCGCCTCAAATAAAAAAAATAAGAAAAGTTCTGTCCAAAAACAAAACAATGCACATTACATTACTCGATAGAAAGAGTCACAAAGAGTTTATTCCCAATTGATGAGTAATTATTGGTGTTTATTATTTAAATATTTTTGACCAGAATTCGCCAGAATATTGGAAGGAAAGCTGCTGATGTTTGTTGTTTAAAGATTCAACTCACATTTTTTTTTTTTTTTTTTTTTTTTTTTTTTTGTATAATTTTGGAAAAATAATGCCTGTGTGAAATTGCATGCACCATATTCTCCTGAATTAGTACCCTGTGACCACAAAAGCAGCTTCGACGCATTCTTTAGAAGCAGCATCGCAAAGTGTAGTTCATATCAATATTAAAGTAAATAATAAATAATGAAATGAATAAAAAAAAATTGTGAAAATTATAGTAAATTTATAAAAAATTTTAGTCACAATTTCTTATAATAATCAGAGAATTTAAAAGATTAGGCATGTATTTGTATAATTAAAATCAAATCACTAATTATTAATTCAATATGTTTCATCAAATGCTGCGCACAAATTAACACAATTATGAAATATTATGATGGTCTAGTTGGAGTACCTGTTCTTTGCACGAATGAATATATAATGTAAAACTCAACCAAAACTTTTTAAAGGCAGATTAGCATAATAATTGTTTGCATAATTAATTGTTTGAATAAGAACAAATAAATGAGCAAATGAAATGATCTTAGAAAAACTATTTGGATTCTAATAAGCTATCAAAAGAATAGATAGCCAGAAATAATATTCGGATGAAAGCAAAGGGAAGCATGAAAAAATCTAAATCGATTAATATTACATGGTTAGCAATTTACATAAAATCAACTTAATGATATTCATACAACATTCTACCTTTAAAAGATTAAAACCTCACTCCGTATTCCATATAAATATAGTGTTGCTTGGATCAATAGATTTTCGGGTGAATGGATTTAAAATTTTTAAGAAATCTGAAATCGATGGTTTTCAGCGCTGTTTTCTAAATTGCCAAAAATTGTATGATTAATTTACACACTCGAAATGAGAACTCAGTTTAACCGAATGAACATCTACTTTTCAGAAAACGTAATCTTGAAACTTCTTGGTCGAGAGATTGGCTGCAAAGAATGCAAAAAAATTGCTTCAATTAAGGGGAAAAATAAAGAAAACATAAAATAAAGGTATTTAAGGAAAGATAATGTTTAAAAAAAATAAGGAATAATAAAAGAAAATTTATAAGAAAATAAGGAATAATAAAAGACAATTTATAAGAAAACATCTATTTAATTAGAACTAATGCAATAAATGAATGGTAATCGGACGAAAAATTAAAACTTGGAATCAAATTCAGATCATTTTTTTAGAAATCAAAATGTCTTACACACCATACTGAGTCCGGCTTTTAAGCTATAATAAAATAGTTACATGGTATTAGTAGTATTAAATTATCCAAAAAAATATTTCGTGGGTATTTAATTTTGAAATTCGAATACTCAAGTAAGAGTGATTTAATTTGAATGATTATGAATATCACATATATTAGTGTAAAACTGTGTGGCATTTCTTTGAAATAATAGCTTGATAGAAGTATGGTCAAATATCCTTACTAAACGATTACTTCAAATTTAGAGTGTCAACTCTACAGTAAAGAATGTATAAATGTGTAAAAACTAAAATTCTTAAAATAACTATATTCTTATACAAGAATTAACAAATTAGTAGAAATTAAAAATCATCAAAACATTATGTGAATATAGACAGCCAGAAGCAACGAAGCCTGTGACATCATGGGATGCAGAATTCACTGAAACAATACGGAATGTACACAAAATATGCCGCCTTAATCAATTTATCAATAAATTTTAACACATTTAACACAAATTTTGAAAACTGACTTCGTGGTGAACACTATCAATACTTATAGCTTTATTATACAAAATGTTTTTATCTGGATTATTCAATCCTCCTGCGTTGCATCACCCATTGTACATGGTGGTTGAAGTGTAGAATAAATTCAATTAGTACTTCCATAAAACTGAAAAAGTTTATTCTTAACAAAAAAACAAATCAAAAATCGATATACTATTAGGTTATCTCCGTCTTCCATAACAATCACTTCGGCTTCTCGCCTGTCACTATGCTCATAGCTTACAAGCAACGCCCATTTTGAGCTCATCGTGTACAAGCAGCGCCATCTGCCAGAATGACGGCACAATGGCGTGGAAATTATTCAACATCATCCAGATACACACACACATAAACTAATGTTCCTTTTATTGATATGTAGATGACACAAAATTATTTTCATGATTTATTTCATTATTCCTAACACATCGATCAATAACTCCCGATTCTAACATTGAAAACAACATTTTTTTTGCAATTTTTTTTTTTTTATTCATCAACATAACGCAGCGTAATCTGCACGGATTGATACAAATCGTTCAACGCTTTTTCCAAATGCTCTTTTTTTTTTTTTTCCCAAAAAAAATTTTTTTTTCTTTTTTTTTTTTTTCGCAAGAAATCTTTTTTGTTGCGAGTAATTAGCGATAAACAGCTTTCTGAATCATCGACTCGTTGCTGTTTTTGTTCCATCGAAAGCAATCGCGGCACCCACTTGGAAAAAACCTTTTTCACTTCACTTCAAAAAACCTTTTTCCTGGTCCGATCGACTTAAAATTTTGACACGTTTCAAGCAAAGGTTAGTACTCTAGAAAGACCTGGTTACTGGTTTACTACGAGCGCCATCTCTGGGTTAGTCTCGGGAGTTATTGATCGATGTGTTATAAGTGAAGCCACTCTCAGTATTTTTCAAAATTAATATAATCTTGATAAGCGAAGATATAATAATTACATAACATAATTAATACCTAAGAATTTCACAAATTGAATTCATGATAACTAAAAGCCATGAGATAACAATATAGAATAATCTCCCCATTCATTTATGTATTTTTACTCCATTCCAAGAGAGGAATAAGAAGATAAATGGAATAAAAAGTACAAGACTAATCTTTAATTTTTAATTTCTAAGATTTTTTATTCATGTTTGAAAAAAAGATGATTGAAAAATTATATTACCTAGCAGTATCAGACAGAGAAATGATTTCGCAGACTGGCTAATTCAATTTCGCTAACTAAGTTTTCTGATTGGAATTGCAGGTCTTAAGAGTCACGAGTATTCTTGAAATTTCTCTGTATAAAGAAGTGTAAATAATAGATTTGATTGTTAATGAAACAAGCGCACGCAATCACTCAGAATTTTTAATAAATAAAAGATGATTCACATGTCTTCGAAGAATGAACGGAATCAGGGAGAAACTGTATTGTATTGCTGGTAACAGAAAGTTTATGCGTAATATCTTTAACAGCCCATTATTTTACCTATCTAAATTGATTATTAGACTTATTTAAATTAATCATAATTCAGCGCTAAAACGAAGCGCAAGTCATTCACAAATGAAAACCAAATTATTTCATTCTACCTATGATAATAATTATTTAATATCTTAATCTGCTTTTCTTGTGATTTAAATATAATAACGATTGCTTTTTTTTATCAACTCAGTTCCACCCCATGTTAGAATTAAAAATGAGGGTTCGAATCCTTGAACTTTTTTAGAACATATTAGGGTATCTTCCTATTATTCTTACTCAATGCAGGTCTGATGCAAATGTTTCACTTAATAGCTTCAACTCATTAATTACTAACCTCCGTATCTATTCTTTACAATTCAGTAATTGTAATCTAATCTACCTTAAGTCACGTTTCATCCATTGGGAGCAATTTGTAAATTCAGTTAAAATCATAAAGTGTCCCTAAATGTGCTTATATGTTACCTATCGATGCTTTGTTATACATTTATATAGTAGTTATTAATTTAATAAATGTTAATTGCTTAGTTATAGATATTTATACACTTAACATCACAAAAATAAAATTCACTTCTAAACTTTATTCATTAAATCTTTTAAATCACAACTCATGTTTAACCGGTCAGATCTCAAGGTCATTATGTTAACATTATTTGAAAAATGTGAGAGTAGGAGTCAATTTCAGATTTCGTTTGCTTCACTTATCGTAATCCATAATTAGATCATTGTGCCAATAATCAAGCTGTTTCTAATGTAAAGTTTATAAATTCGAACAACTTTATCAATATATATTAATGAAGTATTATTATTCTTTAAATTTATACTTAAGAAAGCCGTGTAATAAATTAAAAGAAACTTTAATTTAAAAATATTTAAATCCTCTGGTAAAAGTTTTTGACGAGATAATGTTATCAAAACATAATTGAAAGCGCGATTGTATTATTTCAGCGTAATTTAAAATGAAGTTATATAATTAAAAACAGCTATATCCAAACAATAAAGTATTAAGAGTTTGTGAAAACTATAATGCTCACACTTTTTTTCATTTATAAATACGTTTTGAAATTTATAAAAACAGCTTATATATATATATATAACATATATATACTTAAACATAAAAATGAAAAACATATTGCTCATTAACAAGGTCTTTAGATACAAATGAAAAGTAATAAGATAAATTTTTGAATCATAATGTTATAATTAAGTAAATATAAAAATTAAAACCATATATTTATTATTTTAAAACATATCTGTTTAGTATCTATAAATCAATAGACAGATAAAAACACACTCGAGATAAAAAGAAAAATAGAAAATATTAAACATTTTCTACTTTTCATTATTGTAATATTAAATATTTTATTTAATCTTCTTTTTAATAAAAAAAAAATTAAATATTAATTTTTCTTGAAGAAATGAAGAAAAAATAAATTATATTTTAATATAGCTCGCACGTTTCTCATATTATTGTAAAAAAAGAAATGCAGCACCGTGAAAATTTATTTGCCTTGGTGTTTCATAATTATGTAACTTATTTTATGGGAGATTTTATGGGATAATTAGTTTTTGGGAGAATGATACACAATTGATATAAATAGATATCTAGACGCGTCTATACGTTAACGAGTTTTAATTTTTAATTTTGGGTTTATCATGGTCTAAACATAATTAAAATATGATTTCATAAGCGAGTCTGTCTTATATTTACTTTTGTTCTAGTAACATTGTGTTAATTTAACAATTAAACTTTCTCCAATGCGATTGCTCAGAAATATATATACTAAACGTATTTCTGAAATTTGGCAATTATTATTTTTAAGAGGGTTAGAAAAACAGTGGATTGTTTGATATTATAATTGCCAAATAGAATGAGCCTTAGACAAATAGTTAAAAAAAAGTAGAAAATGAATCAAATTAGGATTCTAAAAATATCTAAAATAACTCTATTTAAATTATATGATTTATAGTTATTCCAATGAATTTACTTCACGTTTAATATTTTCATTATACATTGTGTTCTGATGATTAGTTTTCAATTACCAAATATCAAAAGGATTGCACAATGTAAAAAAGAAACTGTTTGTATTAGTTTTATAAATTTGAAATCTCTTATTTAACATTTATTTTCATTCTTTCAAGTTGTAAAAATATAAAATATTTAATAAATAAATCAATTTAAATGAAAATTGATACCATTTGTTAATGTGTTTATTTTTAAGGGTATTTACGTAAGGATATAGATAGATACAAATGAATCAAAATTTCAAATGGGATTTGATGGTAAATTTTGCGTTCTATGAATTTAATATTGAAAATAAAATTTATTTTTCGTATTAATATGTTTATCATTTTTCCTTCCAGTTTGATAATACTACTTCGGATTATATATTTTTGAATAAAACATAGAAAATAGATGAATTGTATAAAACCTCATGACAAAAAAACTTAAAATTCTAAGTCTTATTCAAGCAATAATAATAAATATGATACATGTTTGTATTAATTATTTTTTCTGTAGAACTTCTTAACATAAAAAATTTATCAAATGAAAAAAAAATCATAAAATTGTTTAAGAAAATACTTTAATTTTTCTTTAAATAATTAGATTTGCACTGAAAATGTACACATTTTTCTTTTTATTAAAAAAAAAACATTCATCACTTTTTCTTATAAACGTAATGTGACATGTAATATTTGATTCGTTTCTGACTTCATTTTAATAAGAATTGCTTTTCCGAAATTTCATAACTTTTGTAGTAATCTGAAATTTGCTTCATTTTCCTAATACACATTACATATAAGTATAAAACTTTATTTCTCACCAAAAGTTTCAGTTTTTATATGTTGATTTTGATTTGCTTACCCTCGAAAAATTTTTTTTTTTTTTTTTTTTTTTTTGCTGTTCAATTTAATATCAATATAAGGCTTTAGAAAGACTTCGAACGTTCGAAACATAGTTAAATCATGGGGGCTCTGATGGGGAATTGAAGTTCCATTACCTTCTCTTTATTTTTTGTCTTCAAATATACGTCAATTGGGTTTAAATATTTAACGAGAATTTATATTTTATTCTGAATATCTGAACAATCTCTCTTTCCATATGATTTGCTTGTGATTTGAATTCAAAGTACGACTTTTACATAGAATCAAAGTGAAAACATGTCAATACTGAAATACTTTAAAAAAAATCATAAGAATACAAGAGTATTGTTTTCCTCATTTTTGAAATTGTAGTGCGATTTTACTCTCTATGTTTTCAGTCACTAATTTAAAATGACGTTTATTATTAAAATATACGTTGCTATTTTTTCCCGCTATTTTCATATGTTTTATCTCTCTTACTCTTTTTTCACCAAAAATTCTTTATTTTAAATGAGGATTTGATTGATTTCTTTTTATTTAAGTCACACTAAGGTAAGGTGGCTAGACGTCCCGCTTTTAGCGGGACATTCGAGATTTTTAACAATTTATCTCGCGTCCCGCGGGGTCTTAAGAAAGTCCAGATTTTTAGAAAGAATGCACGATAAGCAAAGGAGTGGTTTGAGAATGGGAGGGGAATATACGGTTTTCGGCTTCCATGTAGCAATTTCACCAGTATATGAGCTTTATATTATTTTTGTAAATTTTATAATGTTAAACTTTAATAATAAAAATAACGGCAGAGAACTGATTATTAGGAACTGCTTATTGAAGTTCGCCTTGATCAGTTGTTAGAATACGACCACCATTGGTTGGACTTACGAACAGTGGTATTTTTCAGCATTGACAGCGATGAAAACATTTTGTAACTGTAAAATGAAGAGAGAACTTTTTGTTCTCTTCCACAGATTTTAATCTTATGGAGACATATTCCGTTGGCGATCGAGCATCATTTGGAACATTGTTGCAAAAGAATTACATCTTGTACAAAAATTGGAAACGGAGGGGAATTTTAGAGAGGATAAGTGTCAGGGTGTAAGGAGTTTGTTGGTCGTCCTCGAAGTAACGCTTTCACGTATTAAATTTTGTGGTCATCTCTCATACGATACACATCGTACTGAATGCTAATGCTAGTTAAACAAGTGATGTCAACTAATAAGCTAATTGGATTATTTATGTTTGTAACTTATTTAGATAACCAAAAGTAGGTATTTTTCTACTACCAAATTTTTAATTAAGACCCCCCCCTTCAAATCAATGGTGTCCCGCTTTTCAAATGTTAAAATCTGGTCACCTTACACTAAGAGGTAACACTGGGACTATTAGCTACGGATCTCGTAATTTTTAATCTCGTCAAATGACCAGGTGCCAGGAAGACCTGGCACCTACATATCACGCATGCTGAAGGACATGGAACCTCTACCAAATTAAACGTGCATTATCCCTCTACATTTCGGTTTTTTAACAGCATTTGGGATCGAACTCGCAATTCGATGAAAGCAACGTCGGCCAAAAGTCTGCTATTATAACCACTAGGTCATGATGATTTGAAATGATGGTCACTATTTCAAATAAGGAAAAAGTAAACATTTTTATATAATCTTAACATAAGGAATATTTAGCTTTATTATATTTATTAGCTTTATTATATTATAACTAACGAAACTATAGTGTAGAAATATGAAGATTTTTAATTGTTAATTAATGTCTTTCTTTAGAAGGAATACAAGAGCTACTGGCAATGGACCATATAAATTTGAACTGCGATCAATTGACGAAAACGATATCAGACTTGCACCTACGTCTAAAAGCTTCCAAAGTTCTTTTGGCATCAGGGTTTAAAACCACAATTCGACAGAAACAACACAGACTATGATTTTCCTATTATGACTAATAGGCTACAGCGACTGAAGTTGAGAAGAACGCGTTACAATATCATTCTCATTCACATAATATCGCTTTTGCATGTTTAAGAGACAGCTTGTTGATAAAATTGATTTAAAAATTACGTTTCTAATCAGTCTTGTAATTTCTGAATGTACAAACATCTATTTGATGCTGATCTTCTTTTCGATTTATTATATCATGTGTGTGTAACGAAATTTCTCTAAAATTCTTAATTGTGATTTAAAAATATTCAAACCGTAAGAAACCAGTGAAGTACAAATTATACCTATATTTTGGCACAAAGAATATAAACAGAATTGTTTAATAATAATTCTAGTTTCAATATTTATATATATAAGGACAAATAGTACACATACACACAAATCACTACATATAGCAATCTAAAAATGTACGATACAATAAATAGATTAAAAAACCATTAAAAAACAAATTAATATTTATCAGGTAAAAAAATTGATAAAATAATCAACGAACCTGAATCAAAATTACAAATTATTAAGACTAAAATTAAATTTAAAAAAATAAACAAATTTAAAACGAAAAGCTAAAATACTACCGAATTTAATGAAACAAATAATTAACAAAACATCAAAATAATCATATTGATATTATTATCCTTATTTAAAAAAATATACGAAATATTATAATGAAATATACCTATATATTTAAAGAAGTACTATTATACATAATAATTTTAATTTAATACAAATGTAAACCATTTATTAAAAATTTCAACCAAATTAAATAAAAACTAACTAAATAAATAAAGTATAATAAATTCTTTCACATAAAAATTAAAGTTGTTTTTAAAAATTATTTTGATACCAGTGTCATGTAATAGTTTATAATGAGATACTTGTATTATATAAAGTTACTCATTTGATTTGTCGAGTGAAGTTTTAATTGTCTAATTTTTAAATAATAACTCTAAACATAAACAAATTATTGCATTTAAAGAAATTTGGATGAATAAATATAAAATGCCATAGAAAAAAGTATTTCCTTCCTACTGTATTCTCTACAGAGAACAAAAACACTTGGGTTGTTGAAATCCATTATGACTTTCTGGACATAAGTCATAGAATTAACAAAATTAAGAAAAATTACAAATTATGTTAATTATTTTCCCTAAAATCGATATCTTAAAGCATTCCTTTTAACAACATTTCAATAAAAAGATCAATACTAAACATGTTTATTTGTGACCTCAGGCTGAATTAAATGTGCAACGGGGTTTCAAACACTATTTCTCTTCTATTAACTTTCCGTCAACACTTCGCAGTCATTCAGATAAGAAATCGGTCTTAGAACTTTTATCCTCGGGTTACAAAAGCATTTACTCGTGAAGGAATAAAAGATAAAAAACGGTATTATGTTAGGGGAATAAATCGAATTCTTTATTCAGTTAATCTCTCTTAATGAATAGAAAGCAATCTTGTTCCAAATTGAACTTTAAATCTCCCGAGGATTGGTGAAGAGTTTCGTATGGAAAGCAGTTTAGATTAAACAATCACTAACTGTGAATGTAAACATTCTGTTCAACCGTTTCTGTATAAAAAGTATTTTTAAATCTGAAGACAAAGTATCGCGTTTTCCTAACTATATTAGCTCAACGCAAATATAGAATAAGAAAATCAATTATCAACGTTTATTCGTAATATATATAGTCCTTATATATCACTATTCTTGTACTAACTCTTTTGATTTGATAATCTGCAATTATTTAATATATGTATGGAGAGAGTGAGAGAAACATATAAAAGGCGTATTACAGTTTTATTGCCTTTTGTACTGAATCCGATAAATTATGTTTATTCTAGTAATCAGAGTAGAAACTTGCATATTTTACATTTTAGAAACAAATATCTATTAGTAATTAACTTGTTTAAATACCCAAGAATGCAGAGGACTTAAGTGTTTGCTGTAAAACTTTATTTTACTGATGAAATATAAATTCATATAGAAATTCTACATACTCTTCCTTATACTAATATATTAAGGGTATTTAAAAGTTGCGTGTTTTTAATAAATCAAATAAATATTCTATTCGATAATGCTATTAATGAATTTTATAGATATTGCTATTGATTCTTAGTACTTATCTTTCGTGAATAAATTGCAATAAATAATTAATAATTCGATGTACATAATAATTTTAAAAAATTAAAAAAATGCAATATTTTTGAAAAGTTCAAGTTTAATCTGTAATTTCGAAAATTGCACTTGTTATTACAAACACGAAAAATTTTTTAACGGAATAATAATATTATTATATTTTTTCTTGACTTTAATTGATGTAATTTCAACGTTCTAAAAATAATAATTCATAGTACTTGAAAATATTATTCCATCAAAAGAAATAAGCTGTATCTAAGATTACATATGTGAATCATCATCTGCATTTGTGAATGTTTGTATTATAATTGTGGCAATATTATAGTACATTACATGGTCAATTAAGACATCATATGAATTAAATTATAGTATCTGACCTTACAGATATGAATATCGAAGTATTCTACTCTTCGACTTTATAAGCACAAAATAAATACAGTCACATATTGTTCATAGAGCCATAAAAACAAATGATTCAGAAAATATGAGCATATGAGTCATATTCTATCCCACTCAACTTTATTGAAACAAAAAGAATACAGTCGCATATTATTCACTGCGCCGTAAAAACATATGATTTAGATAAGAAAATTATAAGACATTTAAAATAAAGAAAACAAAAGACTAAAAATTATATATTTAACTATATGTTCACTGATTAGTCAAAATTATTCTCCATCAATTTTGTTTTATATGCATACTAACTCCTAAATACAAGTGATAGTTTTAAAAGTTGGAAAATTTTTGCGTATTTAATTCTTTGTGAAATGTAAAGTAAAATATTAATGACTTAATTCTTTTTCTGTAATTAACTTTACTACTAAGCATTTGAATTTATAGTCATTAAATGAAGATGACGTACATATTTGGTACTGTATAGGAAAAATTTAATTATAAGTATAAAAATAAAAATTCCAAATTTAGCTTCACACATTTGTAACGTCATTTATGCAAATTTCCTAACAATATTTTGTCTGTGAATTTCAAACATATTCTTCAAATTTTACATTTAACTTAACAGCATTTATAAAATTAGTACTTGATTCTTTTCTGAATTAAAACAGAATCTAATGAAACTTTTTTAAACTACCAAATAGTAAAATTAAGGACTCTAATTCTTTAAAATATTCTAAACATTTAAGGAATATCATATATATACTTGATAACTGAAGTGATATGTAATATACCTTTGCTATTAAGATGCCATAATAGAAATTATACTAATATTTTTTAACATAAGAGTTAATATTTGGGGATACTTTCTAATAGAAATGGCGTTGTAATGATATGTAATGGGTTAAATTACACATCATCATTTGTCTGCTCTGACCGTACTTTCATGATACAATGGGGATGACACCAGATCGATTCCAGTTGCAATTCAGAAAAAAACTATATATGGTGGTAATAATGAAATCGTTAATTTACAGAAATATGCTACATGAAGCTATACGAGGTGTGGTTATTAAATATCAAGACGAAAGCTGCTAGAGAAGAAGTACGCATGCGCCAAAAGCCAACGATCCATGGATCTTTAAGGAAAGCCTTCTCTTTCGAATGCAGTGCCTCTCACTTCTTTAAACAAATCCGTATAGCCATAGCCTTCGTTCGCATTAGAGTTAATTTTTTTTGTTCACCTGGAAAATGATATGTGAGCAACGAATTTTTGTTAAATTTCACATGAAACTTAAAAGCCTGCTATTGAAACTTAGACCCGTGTGGAGACCGGGGATGACAGAATATTCTCACTGTAGCTCATGCATGTCGTAAAAGGCGACTCAAATGGGTAGCCAGCGTCTGGAAGAATAGACGGGCACCCTGCCCCTGGGGATTATATCAGGGGACCTCAGGGACTTGCCTTCTTCAGGTAAGTATGGGCTTCACGAACCCGAGGTACCCTAGTGATCTTTCTTTCCCATGGGGTTTACTGTCTTTGGTAAACATGGGTGACGCACTCCCGGGATACCCTAGCGATCTTTCTCTATTTTCGACCCTCCTTCTTGTCAACCATTTTTACCTTTTTTTTCAACTTCACGTCTAGACCACAGTTTAATCTTGTTTGGCGCAGCATAGCCATATCTGGCTCTTGCGCCAATAAACTTTACATTCACTCACTCACTCACTATTGAAACTTATAATTTATTGAAAGAAGTATATGACAACGAATGTTTAGCGCGTGTACATGTTTTTGGGTGGTTCAAGCGTTTTCATAATGGCCAAGAAATCGCTGAATATAATTCACTCCCGTATTGCTCTTCCACATCTAAAACGGATTAAAATATCGAAACAATTGGTAATCTGGTGCGATCTGAGCAATGGTTAAGTAACCTGTCCAATTGCTGAGACTACAGGAATTGATAAAGAATCAGTACGGAAAATTTTCCACCAAGACAATAAGCTGGCTTATTCCAAATTGCCTATTAAGAGGTTTATAGCCAAGTGCAGCAGTCCAGTGTTAGTCCTACCGCTTTATTCACCGAATCTTGATCCATGAAACTTGTATCTGCTTCCAAAGGTGAAATCTGAAATAAAAGGAACAAACTTAGAATCCATTGAAGATGTAAAAGAGAATTGGAATGCTTCCTGATGGAGCTGACAGACGACTTCCGGCAGTGTTTTGAACAATGAAAGATTGGCATGGACCGGTGTAAGGATAGAGGAGAGATATACATTGAAGATGAGAATAAGTAAATATAAATGACATCAAAATAAACTGTTTTATAGCGTCAATCTCGTTAATTAATAGCTAAACCTTGTATATATATTTGATATAAGAGTAAATAATATATATATTAGAATATATATTTAAGGAGAATGGACGATTTTAGTTTACTTTACAGATAGGAAGTTAAAAAAAAAAACATATGTATATAATAGTAAATTACTTCTTTTTCAGGTCAATACTTTTAGAGAAAAAAATTAAACTTCGGTGACTGTGATGTTGGGCTTTATTGCGACTTTTCTTTCACTAACATACGGGACTTTTCTATTTGAATCGCTTAAAATGAGATCTTGCCTCAATAAAATGAAACGTGAAGTATGCAAATTAGATCGAAGTTAAGATTTTTAATGAATATATTTGAGGCGATGCATAAATAAGCAACGATGTTTCTTACAATATTAAGTACAGTTTCCGTTAGTTGGTGGATGATACAGATTGTGATGCAATAAATGAACAGCATTAGCCAACAGAAATCAAATAAAGTTCCTTTGTAGAGGATGACTTAGATTTTCCACTCGAATCCTCAAACTTAGTATTATTTCTCATTGGAAGCCGAGTGAAACCGTAAGTAAAATTATTATTTGAAACTGTATTTCAGGTACTTAGAGAGTTTAAACAAATTTAAACAAATTTAAAAAACAAATTTAAATTGTTTTTTTTTCTATTTGTTACAAGATTCGCCACAGCGCCAATTCATACCAGATGCAAAATCAAATTTCGAAATTTCATATTTGGAAATATTATATGTAAATCAATATTAGACCTGAGATCAGTTGAAAATGCCGGATTACAGGTAAATCACAAATTATAACGAATTTACATAAAAAAAAACCCTATGTAATATTATTATAAAGTACAAGCAAATAAAGTTCAAACACACAAACTAACTAAAACAAAAAAAATATATCATTTTGGATGAATAACTTACTTTATTCCTTTGTAATAGAAGGTAGAAAATAATTCTTCGCTACAATCAGTGACTTATCTGCCAAACTAAAAACGATGGATAACTGACAGGCGGGAACAGTGAAGTGTCGGATTGCAGATGAAGTGCTATACTTCTATTTTTTGTTACCTTTTTTTACAGCCACATTCAGGGAAAAGTTTCATATGTTAACTACAAGATTTTACAACCACATTCAGGGAAAAGTTTCATATGTTAACTACAAGATTTTACAACCACATTCAGATCCTTATGTAGATAAACTAAACAGCTCTAAAGGTCATGTACAAATAAATGTAATTCTGAAGTTGATAAGACATTCCATGAATAAGGGAGAAGGTGAAAGTTGCTTTAAACGAGGGCTTGAAAATCCTTTATATTTCATATAATCTATACTTCTCCTTTGCGGAAAAGAGGATAAAGTGAAACTTTTAGATTCGCGGAGATATCACTTTTATCTCCCAATGTGAATTTAGCCTGTGTTAGCATGATTCGTATGACATTTATTTTGAATTTTCCTCTCCTGCTTGCTGGTTGGTTTTTACTTTAGTCTTTGCGAAGGGAAAAATGGAATTTTGTTTTATATGCAAATGAAAGTAGTTTGATATGGGGAGGGGGGGAGTTTCGATTTGTTAAGGGTTTTGTTCGAGTGAACGGAATGTTTGTTGTGTCTACTTGAATAAATAAAAAAAAATAGTTTTCGAATACGTGTAGGTATGCATGTTTATTTTTCTAAAGAGATTTATAAAAAAAGTAAAAAATAAGTGTAGGGCGAAATATTCCATGTTTTATTCAAAGTTTTCAGGAATAAATAAAAGGTAAGTCATTTTTTGTGTGAAAATATCATATGGGTGATTTGACATGTTTGTGTTATAGTTTTTCGTTTTTTTACATATATTTTATTCAGGTGTATCTAAAGCAAATACTACATTTCTTATGTAAAGCTTATATACATTTACTTAAGAAATTTTCTATTACGTAGCAGTAATATGGTTTATGAACAGTGTCAGTTTCTAGTTTCAGCAATGTTAGATTCAGCATATATATACATTTTTCATTATTTTACCTATATATCCAAAGTAGGGTTTACAAATGAATGTGATTTGAAGAGATTATAAAATATAATCCTAAAATAAAAAATACTTTAGCTTTAGTCAAGATTTCGTCCTTATAACTCGTCGGGGGATTAAAAATATATACGCTCTCTATTTCCTAAATTCATCTTGCTTCTTCATTACGTCTTTATTGGAATCAATTACTACTACTGCCCTGATTTAAAGTTGCAGTCAAAGTAAAACGGAAATAAAATCAAGAACTAAATGCTAGAGAATCAAAAGTTTGATTTATTTTATTGTGAAATGAAGGGCATTTTAAACTCATATTAATCTGTAATTTAGAGTCATTTAATGTAGTTTTGTAGTAGCTTGTAGAATAAATATATCATGATGTATACCAATGGATGTCGTGTATCAAAATATATCATATTGAGAGGCATTGCGTTTTGAAAGAAATTTACAACAATTTCTGATTTCAAAATTTCTATTCGTAATATTACTACTATTGAGATGTAATTATTACCACTGCTGAGACCAAAGTCGAAGTGTGAAGAAACAATGGTATCATATTTATGCTAAGTTGAGTTTAGAAATTGCTGCGATTTGGATTTGGAATAATTGATTTGTTTTGTTTGGTTTTATTAACGTCGCACTAGAATCAACACGTGGGCTATTAGCAACTAACCTGTTCATTTTAAGCCTCGATGACAAGAACGACGCCTGACAACTACCCTCTTTTTCCTTCCACATCACGCCAACAAGAGGATTTTGAGCCTCGAATGATTTAATATGCATCAACCTCGGCTACACGGTGGGTATTTTGTGGCATCAAGATTTTCACTCATGACTTCATGAAAACCGCCGATCGCGAGCCCTTGATAATTACCACTAGGCTATCGCGTCCTCCGAGAAACATGCAGCTGTGAACTAGCTTGGAAAATGAGTATATCATTATATGTGTACCAATGAATGTCATATATGGTAAGGTGAGAAGTGGTTCGAGGAAGGGAATGTATTAGGAAAATATATATCTCAAAAATATACCTGAAATGTATAGAGAAACAAACTTTAACGAAGCCTAATTATAGGTCATGAAAGAGGTAGAAGAAACTTACATAAAACTCTATGCCTTATCAAAATGAATTATTAATCAGAAAATGAATCTGGCACTCATAATTAAACAATCAAAATATAGCTTGTCAATTCCTCTAGAAAAATGAACAAAACATCTTTTCCTTTTATTTTATTTCTGAAACTTATGTAGTGCACACCGAAAACTAAGGTATAAAGAGAGTTAGGGGGAATCTGAATAATTATTTATTTATTAGCAGAATAATTTTTTTCACTAACCCCAAGGAAAAGGTGAAAATGCGAAAACATGTCGAATTAAGATAAATATATAAGTTTAACAGCTCTGTTTTTACAAAACTTGATCAAAAGAGCAAACGCTTCAACATTCCGTTATTATAACATGAATTTCTTTTTATTGTAAAAATGTATTTTAATTTTGTTAAGGCATGACAGAAATTACTTAGATTCTATATTGGAATTTAAAGTGTTAGAAAAAGACGAAAACACTTTTCTTTTGTGCTATGAGTCATAAATAAATAGTGTTTTTTTTTTTCAAAATATTAAGTTTATTAATTGTATCTTTTAACATTTTTGAGTATATTTTTGTTCTTAAAAATGGGGCCAACCAAAATGTGTGGATATTGAAGAAAGGAAACTTGATGTTAGTTTCAAGAGTTTGACATCATAATATATTATGATTGAATTAATCACATTTAGTTTGTTTAAGGCGTATTTACGTTGTTATGATACATTTCATTAAACATTTTATCATCTATTAATGCATAGTTTGTTCTTATTTTTGTACTTAATTTAATAATTTTTTTGCTGACTATTCTTTTTTATTCTTTTAGTTGTTATCATTAGTAACATTTTTGTATTTTGAAATGTTTTGCTCATGGAAAATATAAGTGCAACGGGAATATATTTAAAGTTGTTTCCTTTTCTAAAAAGTATTTGCTTCCAAGAAGCCTGAAGCTGGGAAGTACGCTTACTTTGAGTTAATTAATATTCATTTTGAATAATTATAATTTTTCGAGAGCTTAACAAGAAAAAAAAATTGATACTTGAAAAAATAAAATTCGAAAAAGCCAATATAATTTTTTTATATTATTTTGAAAACGGATAGCGATATTTCCACCTATCATTTGAAATCCGATTAGAAATGGTCACATGAAAAAAAAAAAATTCAAAAAGTCAGTTAAAAAATAGTAGAAAAACACCACTTTTAAAAATATGTAAATTAAATCTTAACTGGCAAGAAAGATAATTATATGAAACTCACATTTATATGTTTTTAAAGTAATTCAAAGATATGAGGGAATTTCGCCCATAATCATTATCATTCGACTATCGCCATGGCTTTTACCAACTTTGACAGGATTGTAATGATTAATCTGACAAATCGACAATTCATTTCTCTGAATGATCGCACACTTCTTAGGAAAATGAAATTCATTTCTCATTGCATTGGGATAAAAAAAAATTATATTTCGAGCCTTAGCCAGACGCAGTAGATTTGAATGATGAGGAAAATCATTTCATGGTTTTATTTTGTGACTGGCTGAAAACTTGTAGATTAGAATACATTTATTATATTGCATGCGATTTAGAACTGTAGATGTAATATGAAATGTGAATTTTCTATATTTATTATATTCTTATATGACAACAATATCACACATTTGATAAATGAAGAAATTTGCATTTGCTTACATTACCAAAGAAAACTAATTCACAAATTATGCACTCGAAAAATAAATTTTATTATTTTTTTCAGATTTACAATACTCGTAGTTATATGGTATAGTACTTTCAAATAATTCCGTAGCGCCATTTTTCCAAAGTAACATATTCATAATAGTAATGCGGTTAAATAATACAATATTCTTGGCTAGTGACAATCTTGTAGTTCAAGAAAAGAGCAAGTGTAAATTTAAAGAAATTTTACTTTGTATGAAAAGGCTAGGATTGTTTATAGTAAGAGATATGTGCTCGATTTAGTTTAGTTTTTATTAAAGTCGCACTAAAAGCAACACGAGGGCTATTGGCGACGGACCTCGTAATTTTGAACCCCGGTCAAGTGAGAGGACGACACCTGAGCTGGAACCCCCATTCTCCTAACATCCACGGGAGGATTTCGGGCCCCGAACAAATTTAACGTGCATCAGCCCCGGCTACACGGCGGCTCTTTGGCGGCCAAGGATCGAACCCGCGACTGAAAGAAAACCGCCAGCCACGAGTCTACGACCTTGACCACTAGGCTACCACGGCCCCCAGATATGTGCACGAATGCATGGATTATAACTGTTCCTTGACTTTCTTAAATTGATAATAATAATACTGTACAGTGAAATAGAATATGGCACAGTGAATGACGCATTTTTTAATAAATATAGTCAATGTAATTTTAAATATACAGTCATGTTTCAGTGTAGTGTCGTAGTAGTGTAGTGGTCATGGTTCTGAACTCGCCATCCATGGTCGAGTCGTGGGTTCGAACCTTGATGCCACTGAGGACCCGAAGCGCCGCCGGGGCTGATGTTCGATGTCGAGACTCAATATCCCCTCGCGTGGGGTAGAAGGGAGGAGAAGGTAGTTTTCAGCTCAGATGTCGTCCTCTCCACTTGACTGAGGTTCAAAATTGCGAGGTCGTCACCAAAAGCCGTCGTGTTGTTTCGACTGCGACATTTATAAAACCAACCAATAAACATGTTACAATATAAGAAAACTTGTTTATTATACTGCTGTTTGTAGAAAATGCAACACCATGAAAGAATCATCAGAATCAAATGAAATTTAATGCAGAAACGACTTGTACTGATACAAATAAATGATGAAATTTTTAAAACAAAAGAAACAAATTAAGCGTCCGAAATCAGTATTTGGTGCAGCCACCATGCGCTGCAATAAGTGCTGCTATACGACGTGGCATGGAGTCAAACAGATGTTGAATATCTGCTTGAGGAAGAGAATTCCATATCGCTTGTATGCGCAACCAAAGTTCGTCTTTGGAAACTGCAGGACGCGGATCACGAGCGAGACGCCGACCAACCATATCCCACACGTGCTCAATAGGCGACATATCCGGTGAATAAGCAGGCCAAGGAAGAAGTTGCATGCGTTGTGCTGAACAGAAGTCTCGAACAGTCCGCGCAACATGTGGGCGTGCATTATCCTGCTGAAAGATAGCTCCAGGGATGCCGTGAAGGAAAGGAACGACTTCGGGCTGTAGCACTTCACGGACGTACCTGTTGCTATTGAGATTACCCTCAATTCGTATCAAATTGGATCGTCCATGATACGAAATCGCACCCCAGACCATAACTCCGGGTGTTCGACCACTATGTCGTTCAATAATACACTCAGGAAGGCAGCGTTGACCGGCATAACGTCTAACACGAACACGGCCATCATGGGTCCACAAATTGAAGCGTGATTCATCTGAAAAGACAACTTGGTGCCAATCAGCTCGCCTGTCTCTGTGCTCAAGAGCCCACTGCCGACGCAGCCGTCGATGATTCGCCGTGAGGGGAATCCTGTATAAAGGCACCCTTGCACGCAATCCACGGCGCAGCAGACGACGACGAATTGACGAAGCCGACAATTGTACACCTGTAGCAGTAGACCAACGTGCTGCCAGCTGCCTGGAGGAAGCTGTGCGATCATTCACCGCCATGCGGAGCAGGTGTCGATCATCGCGCTCTGACGTCACCTTCTGTCGTCCAGTGCCTGTTTTTCGAGCTGTTCGGTGCTCGTCGGTCCACTGCTTCCAAACTCGCATCACTGTGGAACTGTTCCGCTGCATACGAGCTGCTATTGCGCGATAGGAAAATCCTCCTTCTCGAA